>JAPMUY010002203.1:0-20502 GCA_026901105.3 Galaxias olidus
TCTGTTGATCCAGATTGATACTTTCCATCCTGTTTTTGTTTCCTTCTTATACAAGTACAAGGCCAACAGATCCACTCGATCTAAACGGTTTTATTTTATTGAAGTCGGTCAGCACAGCAGTACAGTATTACAAAAACATAACAGCTGTATACAGTAGTTGATTTACTCTTCCACTTATTGTATGTCTTTCTTTAAAATGTTAGATTTTTTTAAGACCCTGCATTCTTTTGGATCAAGAAGCAGAATCATATGTAACGTCATGTGACCTGACATCTGGTTTCCTTTTGTGATGAGCAGGTTTAGAATCATTCAGCCTATAGTGATTTGTTTTCTTAAATATGATATTAACACTAGGAGATGTTTTTTGTCTAGTTAAATAGCCAACCAATACTAAAATTACAGTAATCGAAAACATTCACATTTAGACAATAAACAATTTTTCCTTTTTTTCCTTCTTTCTCTCAGGCCCATGTGGTTTAAGTGCCGCTGACTCTAGTCATTCAGCCCAGAGCCCCCATTTCTGCCAGCTTGGATCCAATGTGACCCTGCAGTGCAGCATGACCCATGGCCAAAGCATGAGCAGCCACACCATGCTGTGGTATAGGCAGCAAGCCCATTGTGGAGCATCCATCGAGTACCTCACCAAAGAGTACGAAAAACCCAATGGACGCTTTCAGTCGTCCATTGATACAGTAGGGATTGATACAGAAAAGAACAGTTTCCTTTTGGAGATCTCCCAGCTGCTCCAACAGGACAGTAGCACCTACTATTGTGCTCTCTCTCTCTCTCTCTCTCTCTCTCTCTCTCTCTCTCTCTCTCTCTGTGCCTCACTCACTCTCTGCTTCTTTCTCCCTTTTTGTCTTTTTCTACCTCTTTTTCTATCATTCACTTCTCTTATTCTCTGTGCCCATCTCTTTCTGTGTCCATGTACAGAACCAAATGTATGGAACATTTCTGTAACATTACAGTTGAAGAACATCTCTTGACCAATACATATTTAAAATTATCCTCATCTTCATTCCATGTGAGGTTTTTATGAGGTTATCAAGATTACAAAGAAGTTGCATTCAATTCTATTTGTTATTTTCACACTCATATTTTCCTTCAATATTATTTCATATTTTCTAAACATATTGATGCCATATTTATAAACTTTTTCCGTAGGTCAAGTGATGTGTGTGACCACAGCAAACTCATTGTGAGGGTTGTGGCGGCATCTGTCCAGTAGAGGGCGCTGCAGGACCGTGGTGGTGTGGCATTCCATTGACAGATCGCCAGGTGAGTTCAATCGTGTGATTAATTGGAATTCTATTTATGGATGTCGGTTTCTTTGCAGTAGGTGGCACAGTACTTGGGGGATAGACGGCTAACAAAAGGAGCTCTGAACATCACCACAACAAACTCATTGTGAGGGTTGTGGCGGCATCTGTCCAGTAGAGCAGCTGCAGGACCGTGGTGGTGTGGCATTCCACTGACAGATCGTCATGAGGTCAATCGTGTGATTAAAAGGCCACAGAACCAGGCTGTGTTTGCAACAGCAGTCTGCCAGCCACATAGCGAAACGGAAAAATCTGACACTGCACAGCACAGAGAAGCAGTCACTGCAGCTCAGTTTTGTGCCAAGATATCAAAGCCAACCTCAGCAGTCTGTCCAATAAAAGAGTCAAAATCCCAACGGTTGAGACTGTGTAATAATATATTCAAATGAAACCTAACTGTATTCTCATATTTGATTTGCACGTTTTTTTTTTCAGATCAAGTTACTTGTTTGACGTTTAAACAATATCCATCCTTAATAGTTGAGGAAGGGTCCAGAGATGTAGAGTTGAAATGCAGCCATGATGCAAACTTATTTTATATGTTCTGGTACCAACAAAAACCCAGCAGCCAAGCTTTGAGCCTCATTGGGTACACCTATCGTAGCCCCGACATTGAGGGTGACCCCAAATATGAGAATGAGTTTATTAAACGATTCAAGTTGACAAGAGATGGCATTCAGAAAGGAGCTCTGATTATCTCCACGGTGAATTCCTCAGACTCGGCTGTGTATTTCTGTGCTGCCATACACAGTGATGTGGTTTAATACATTTCCCTCACTCCAAACCTGGTGACACACAAGCAAGGCAGCTGCTGTGCAATCATTAGGTATATCTTTTCATTCTAATTTGTTTACACTTTTTTTTTTAAACACAATACGTTTTATAAAAATGTTGCATTTCCAAGCATTCCGTATTGCTCAACCACATTTTCCCTAACGTTATTTATTTTAAAACATGACCAATAAATCTGTCGATCCAGATTGATACTTTTCATCCAGTTTTTGTTTCCGTCGTTTTCTTACAAGTACAAGGCCAATCGATCTTAACATAGTTTATTAGTCGGTCAGCAGTACAATATTACAAAAAACATAACTGCAGAATACATGTTTCATTCTGCCATACCACATAGGCCTATGTCTTTCTATCTTTCACCAAATTGATAATGTGACCTGACGACTTGTTTCCTTTTGTGATGAACAGGTTTAGAATCATTTAGCTGAGGACAACTTCATCACTAACATGCTCCACAGTCTTCTTTCTCGTCAGGTAAGTGCTCAAAGTATTTAAAAAAGTCATTAAAGTAATTTCTGTAAAAGAAAAAAACCCAAATGATAGAGATGCATTCTGTCAAACATATTGCCCTACCAAAGGTAAAATCTAAAATGTGTATGACCAATATAACTGGATAAAATTTCTTTCAGGTCCCATAGGTTTATGTGCTGCTGACTCTAGTCATTCAGCCCAGAGACCCCATTTTTTGCCAGCTAGGATCCAATGTGACCCTGCTGTGGTATAGGCAGCAAGCCTACTATGGAGCATTCATCGAGTACCTCACCATGGAGTTCGAGGAGCCCAATGGACGCTTTCAGTCAATGTTAGTGTCACCAAATCTAGGTAGGTATATAACCAACTACGCCACTTGGTGAGATAAGGCCCAGAAAGAAGCTTCCAGATTCGTTGCAGCTTGAGTTTTCACAAGAAAACAAGGAAGGATTGAAAACAATCAAGGTTTTTTATTTTGATTAAAATTTGGTTGATCCAAACACTGAGGGAGGCACGAAGTTCCGCAAATAGTTAGCTGATCAAAATAGACTGGTATTGGAATGAGTTTCATAAAAATAAAAAAACAGTCACTGATAAAACAATCACTCCTCAGGAAAATGTTATAATAAAAAAATAGGAAAAATAAAGACCCACCCTGCCCCAGAGTTTTTTTTTTTTATACAGTCTTTTGTTTGGTATAGATTTTGGTTTTTTATCCACTTCAAGCCTTCCACGGTTTAATATTCCAAGATTTCCAAGTTCTCACTTTGTTCTGCTTGACCGATATCCAATCGCCCACCCCAAGTCCGTTAGGGGTTCGCTCAGTCTGTGCTTCCTACAGTACTTGGGAAAACATCAGTCCGCCGCGATCTCTCCTCTTTTCAGCCGCCGTCTCTCGTGCCCTCTGTCGTTTCAAAAAGTCTCCCCGCTTTCTCCCACGACCACACCCTCATATACTGCCTAACCCACAGGTGACACTAATCAGGAGAATTCCCAATTTGTGTGAGGTGTCTTCCTCGTCACAATCAATTGTGGTTGCTATCTAAAATTCAATCCAAATACATGGGATAAAGTTCAACAAATAAAACACGGCAATCATGCATCGCTGCAAACCAAAGTAAACACAACTAGCTACTATAAAAGTAAATTGATAAAATAACACCTCTAAAAATGTATACTTAATCAAATCTCAATTTACAGCACAATGATCGCCACTTGTGACGTTAGATACAGCCAAGAACAGTTTCCTTTTGGTCAGGTGGGAACCCTCGTTTCGGGTGTGTGTCACATAGGAACGCTCGTTTAGGAGGTGGGTCAGGTATGAACGCTCATTTAGGGGGTGGGTTAGGTAGGCATACTCGTTTAGGGTGTGTGTAAGGTAGGCACGTTCGCTTAGGAGGTGGGGGTACATGGGGCGATCGGGAAGAGAACAAAGTGAGGCAGAGGGGAGGAGGAAGAAAAGGATGATTAACAAATTATTTTTTATAGAATATCCTGTCACGCGCGATGTGATCATGTCGACACTGAAACTATCTGTAAGACAGACAGGAAGAACAGAGAAGTTCAGCACATTCACTCTGACATCAATATGGAGGTCTTCTCTGTAATTGTGGCTCTGCTCGTTAAAACAAGTAAAATAGTATTACTATTACTAACACTACTTTCTTGAAAATATTTGTGGATTTCAAATAGTCAATCATTTATCAATGTATTGTATCCATCTGACAACCTGAGCAATGTTTGAGTTCAAAGTCACTTATAGTTGTCTTTTTTTCCATCTTTTTCACACAGATTTATCTTGGGAAGTAATCATTCAGCAAAACCCTAAAGACAAAATTCTGAAAGAAGGAAATGATCCCGTTACTCTACACTGCCAACACGATGATGCAGATTATTATTACATGTATTGGTACAGACAGAATAGCATCAGGACATTACTGCTGACATCATATTTAGTTGGTGAAAAAATATCGGATATTGAGCCCCTTTTCGAGAATTCCAAGTACAAAATGTTTCGACCCAATGTTTTTAAATCCTTCCTCGAGATACACAGTGTAGAAGCTAAGGACTCAGCTGTGTATATCTGTGCATCATCAGCACAATGACTCAGAAAGGCACTGCCATTCAACAATAACCCACACAAGACAGATGAAGAGGTAAAACTGAGGGAAGAATGAGGCGTGGCAGAGGAAAGGATTACATCAGTTACATCACTAGAAATACAGATCCTGGAGATGATGGATGAATTAGGTTTCATTGTAAACCCATGACAACTGAAAAACTCTAAACATCACTTGACAATCAACATAAAATAAACAGATACATCTTGGGTTAAAGAAATAGTTCAGTGTATGCAGTGACTGAGAAATACATGAGACAAGAAAGGAGAGCGCAAGTGTTGACAAATCGTTTTTTCTTTTTGGATTTTGAGAAATCTTAGATGTAAGATACACCTCATATCAGTCTTTATGCCTCGTGTTCAATCTCAGTTTACAGTAGTTGTAGTAATTTGCAATATAATTTGAATTGCCCAGATGTATTGGTTTATCATAAGGATTAATGTCACAGAGATTATCACACACTGACCCCAATAGGCTCCACACCTCAATTATCAGAAAATTCCACTAAATTGTCATGAAACAACAACATGCGTTTCATAAGCATCTGCCATTTGCACAACTTTCTTTAATTGGTCATCATGAGACGATTATGTTTAAATGTATCTTTATGATTAAGTCTCAAACATCAGTTGGCATTGAGGTGCAAAAGGGTAGAGCTGCATACATTTTTATGTCTTCTTTACAGTGTCAATAAATACATAAATTCTCCAGAAGAATCTGTGCTCAACACTCAAAATGGACTCCCTATGACTTATTTTCCAGGTAGATAATAATATTGCATAGTAATATTATAATAATATACAGTATGACCCAGACCACATTATGAATTAAACAAGAAGTCAAGTGTAAATGAGAATCTCTTTCAAATGACTGGTCGTGTCAAATAAATCTTGACACCCCCCACCCCGGCAAACATCCTGATGTATGGCGACCAATTGACCGTTGGGAGATTTTAGATCGGGGTGTGTCAAAGTCGGGGTTTTGCCATAGGTCAATAATTCATAATTTTATTCTTTAATGTCTGTATGTGTTACATAGGTGACTTGAATTGTGTGACTTTCCATCAGACACCATCTCTGACTGCTGAAGAGGGATCTGATGTAAAGATTGAATGCAGCCATGACGACAGCAGTCTCACGGTGATGCTCTGGTACCAACAGCGAGCCAACTGTCTGGCCATGAGCGTCGTAGGCTATGGTTACAGTACTAGTCCCCCCAACTATGAGGAGCCATATATCAAAAACGTTAAATTGACAAGAGATGGCACACTGAAAGGAGCTACGATCATCTCTGGGGTGAATTCTGCTTCAGATTCAGCTGTGTATTTCTGTGCTGCAAGTACACAGTGATGTGGTTTAATACCTTACACACTCACACACAATCCAAACCTGGTGACACACATACACGTGGAAGTATTTCAAGGGTGCCTCTAATTTTTGATTTACAAATAATTTGATTTACAAAAGAAACAATCAGACAGTCTCATCAATCAAACTGTATTTTACAATGCCGGTTAAGACACTATGAAATACTGTGGATGTGCTTGTGTCTTGTCTCACTGCCCCCCCCCCCCCCTCTCTCTCTCTGTGCCTCATTCACTCTGCCTCTTTCTCTCTTTTTGTCTTTCTTTACCTCTTTTCGTATCACTCGCTTTCTCTCATTCTCTGTGTCCATCTCTTTCTGTGTCTATATACAGACCAAAATGTATGGAACATCTCTCTCTCGTCACATTACAGTTGAATAACATCTCTTCAATTCAAACATATTTAAAATTCATCTCATCTTCATTCCATGTGAGGTTTTTATGAGGTTATCAAGATTACAAAGGAGTTGCATTCAATTCTATTTTTGTTATTTTCACGCTCATATTTTCCTTCAAGATGAATTCATATTTTCTAAACATATTGGTGCCATATTTATAAACTTTTTCCGCAGGTCAAGTGAGGTGTGTGACTTTTCAGCAGTCTCCGTTCCTGATAATAAAAAAATATGACAGAGCAGGTATCAAATGCAGTTATGATGATTAAATCCTCCAAAGATTGCTCTGGTTCAAACAGACGATGAATAGTCGGGCTTTGACTCTCATTGTGTTTGACTATGGTAGTGAAAGTGAACCCACCTATGAGGAACAGTTTAAAGGAAGGTTTGAGTTGAGGAAAGACGGCCTAACAAAAGGAGTTCTGAACATCACCACAGCAAACTCATTGTGAGGGTTGTGGCGGCATCTGTCCAGTAGAGGGCGCTGCAGGACCGTGGTGGTGAGGCATTCCACTGACAGATCGTCAGGTGAGTTCAATCTTGTGATTAATTGGAATGCTATCTATGGATGTCAGTTTCTTTGCAGTAGGTGGCAGAGTGCTGGCGGCAAGGCCAGCCACCCAGCCACCCAGCCACCCAGCCACCCAGCCACCCAGCCACCCAGCCACCCAGCCACCCAGCCACCCAGCCACCCAGCCAGCCAGCCAGCCACACAGCCAGCCAGCTGCATAGCGGAATGGAACGATCTACTACTGCCAAAGCTGCGGAACCAGCAGCCGCCGCCGAAGTAGCAGCAACAGCAGTCTGTCCAATAAAAGAGTCAAGATCCCAATGGTTACCGTTGTGTCGATCTCGGTCTGTGCCCAGGAACCTCACACTCATCATCGGACTCGGCTGTGTTTGTGCTGCCAGTACACAGTGATGTGGTTTAAAACATGTCCCTCACTCAAACCTGGTGACACACAAGCACAGAGAAACGAGTCGCTGCTCAGGCTCACAGTTTAGTCAAGCCAAGATATCAAAGTCATCTTCCATATCAGTCGACCAGTATTTTTTATTAATCTCTAAATTTGAAAACCATAATTGAAAAAATAAATCTCCAAGATCGTGAAAGTACGTCATGTGATGAGGTGACAGAGAGGCACAGGAAGGAAGATGTATCTGTCTTGTATACTGTTACAGTATTGTTGACGGCTATTCACTGACAAGATGCACAGACTCACTATCTTTCTCATGCTGATTCCATGTAAGGTTGCACACTTGTCATATTTTCTCTTTGATCATTCATGTATTTGTTGTAGCATTGAGTATTGAAAAATTGCAAGCTTGTCTGTGTAATAATTTATTCAAATGAAACCTAATTGTATTCTCATATTTGAGTTACATGTGGTTTTTTTCAGATCAAGTTACTTCTTTGACGTTTAAACAGTCTCCATCCTTAATAGTCAAGGAAGGGTCCAGAGAGGTAGAGTTGAAATGCAGCCATGATAATAGAAACCTTTATACTATGCTCTGGTATTACCAAACAGCAAACAGCCAGGCTTTGAGCCTCATTGGGTATACTTATACTGCTACTAGTGACCCCAAATATGAGAATGAGTTTATTAAACGATTCAAATTGACAAGAGAAGGCACACTGAAAGGAGCTCTGATCATCTCCACGGTGAATTCTTCAGACTCTGCTGTGTATTTCTGTGCTGCCTGGTACACAGTGATGTGGTTTAATACATCTCCCTCACTCTAAACCTGGTGTCACACAAGCAAGGAAGCTGCTGTGCAGTCTTTAGGTTGATCTTTTCAGACAAATCTGTTACCACTGGGCTTTTTTTAACACAATACATTTTATAAAATGTTTCATGTCCATGCATTTTGTATTGCTTAACCACATTTTCCCTAATGTTATTTATTATTAAACATGACCAATAAATCCGTTGATCCAGATTGATACTGTCCATCCTGTTTTTGTTTCCTTCTTATACAAGTACAAGGTCAACAGATCTACTCCATCAAACGTTATATTTTATTAAAGTCGGTCAGCACAGCGGTACAGTATTACAAAAACATAACAGCTGTATACAGTAGTTGATTTACTATTACACTTATTGTATCTCTTTCTTTAAAATGTTAGATTTTTTTACGACCCTGCATACTTTTGGATCAAGAAGCTGAATCATGTGTAACGTCATGTGACCTGACCTCTGGTTTCTTTTTGTGATGAGCAGGTTCAGAATCATCAATAAACGACATTCAAATAGCAAAGGAGAAAAGTGTTTAATTGTATGAATATCAGTGGCTATTGCAGGTGGTGTTGTGGCTTTTGTGGTTTTTGATAAGAAAATGTCTAATAAACCATCAGAAAAAATGATTGATTATGTATTTCTGTAGAGAGTATAGAATATTCTAGTAGACAATAGTGACTCAGATAGGTTTTATAGTTTACTAACAGCACCATGCACCTAAAATAAACACAAGGGGGTGGGTCAGGTAGGAACGCTCGTTTAGGAGGTGGGTCAGGTAGGAATGGTCGTTTAGGGCGTGGGTCAGGTAGAAACGCTCATTTAGGAGGTGAGGGTACATGGGGCGATCGGGAGGAGAACAAGGTGAGGAAGAGGGGAGGAGGAAGAAAAAGATGATGTGATTAACAATGTTTTTTTTAACAGAATGTGATGTCACTCGCAATATAATTTTGCACTATTGTTGCGACACCGAAACTTTCTTACGAAAGAAGGAAATTATCTTGTTACTTGTTAAATGTACAAAATGTTTCAGCCCAATGTTTTTAAAATCCTTCCTCGAGATACACAGTGTAGAAGCTAAGCACTCAGCTCTGTATTTCTGTGCATCATCAGCACAATGACTCAGAAAGGCACTGCCATTCAACAATGACCCACACAAGACAGAGGAAGAGGTAAAACTGAGGGAAGAATGAGGCGTGGTAGAGGAAAGGGTTACATCAGTTACATCACTAGAAATACAGATCCTGGAGATGATGGATGAATTAGGTTTCATTGTAAACCCATGACAACTGAAAAACTCTAAACATCACTTGACAAACAACATAAAATAAACAGACACATCTTGGGATAAACAAATAGTTCAGTGCGTTCAGTGACTGAGAAATAAATGAGACAAGATAGGAGAGCACGGGGGTTGACAAATTGTTTTTCTTTTTGGATTTAAACAAATCTTAGATGCAAGATACACCTCATATCAATCTTTATGCCTCGTGTTCAATCTCAGTTTACAGTAATAGCAGTAGTTTACAATATAATTTGAATAGCCCAGATTTATTGGTTTATTATAATGATTAATGTCACAGAGATTATCACACACTGACCGCTATAGGCTCCACACTTCAATTATCAGAAAATTCCACTAAATTGTCATGAAACAACAATTTGCATTTCATAAGCATCTGGCATCTGCACAACTTTCTTGAATTGGTCATCATGAGATGATTATGTTTAAATGTATCTTTATATTTAAGTCTCAAACATCAGTTGGCATTGAGGTGCCAAAGAGTAGAGCTGCATTCGTTTTTATATTTTCTTTGCAGTGTCAATGAATACATAAATTCTCCAGAAAAATCTGTGCTCAACTGTCAAAATGGACTCCCTATGATTTACTAGCCAGGTAGATAATAATATGGCATAATAATATTATAATAATATACAGTATGACCCAGACCACATACTGAATTAAACAAGAAGTCAAGTGTAAATGAGAATCTCTGTCAAATGACCCGTCATGTCAAATATAGCTTGTTAATACATTTATTTATATACACTTAGTTTTGTTTCGGTATCAGTGGCGTTCAATTAAAGGCAATGTATCACACCCTGAAAGCATGTGTGTTAAGATCAACCCCACCCACCCCTGCAAACATCCTGATGTCTGGGGATCAATTGGGCGTTGGAGATTTCAGATCGGGGTGTGTCAGTGTCGGGGATTGACTGCCTCCGCCACTTCTACCATCAGAGGCAGCAGCAGATCAGCACCTAGGACTGCTCTGGGATAGGCCAGAGGATGCCACGAGCCAGCCTTGATTTTGTTATTGTTTTCACCTGTGTTCATTCATCTTAATTGGTCCCCTGTCATTGCTTGGTTCACTATTCAAGCCCTTGCCCCTGTTGCCTTTCTTTTGTCTGACATTTGTTCTTGTATGTATCACGGTCCTGTGAAGTGGCTTTGCATTTCAAGAGTAAAGAAAAACGAGTTTGTTGAATTCAACCCCGGCTTCGTGTTTGTTTGTTCGAGTTTAGTCACCGTTTTTTTTGGAGTGTGTTTTGTTTTAGACGCCTGCACTTGGGTCTTTCCCGGCTTTGTCACATGGCGAAAGAAAACAAAAGACGTTACCTTTCTGTCATTCTCTCTTCCCTCTTGCTGCTTTTCTTAGTGCTCACAGAAATAGCTCCAGTCAACTAGGAGCCAGTTTCAACTTAGGTAACCCCCACGACTGCACCTGTGTTCAGAAAACAAAGATAAGATGAAGGGAGAGATACTGGTGCAGCTAAGGGGGGTAGGAGAGAAACTATTGAAGGCGAGAAATTGTTTTTGTGTGATGTTTTAACATCGTGGGGACTGGGTATATCGGGCCACGGTGATACATTCCCATAGAGCCGCTGTACAAAAACCTCCTCCCATTCAAACACATAGAAGAGAACACCTCCTGATACATATGGCTATAAGGATATCACTGATAATGGAAGTAAACTCATGATTTCAGACATGGTTTGGAATGTTAGGAGAATTTTAAGGATCTAATTGTTCTTGCAATAACATTACAACTGCCTGATTTAAACGTGCAGACGCTTCTATTTATCAATAATAAATCAAACCTAGTCAAAATAAATAATGGGCTCTCATGCTTTATTCCATGGATAATAGAAGTGTGTCTTGTAAGCTTTTCTTGATGTTTGAAATGTTGTTCTGGAGCTTTTTGAAAGAGGAATCCACCAGTGTGACACTGGAACACCAGCTTTCTTTGGAAAAGGAACCAAACTCACTGTTTTAGGTAAGTCAAAGCTTTAACAAATTCCTAACAGTGTGGTGGTTCTAAAATATTGAACATGTTAGACCAAGCGAGAGGGAAACTTTTTCTATCATGTAAAAGTAGAGCCATAAAGTTGATCTGAGAACCAAATTGACTGTTCTGGGTAAATATTGTATATTATTAATCCTTTAATGAAGGTTTACTATTCTTATTTTAGCTTTTATTAAAAATGGATGCAACAAAGTATGCCCCCAAAATCACCCAAAAACCATGGCTGATATCAGGGCTTGGCCGTTTTAATTTATGTTCAGTGGTACTTCACTGTGACGATACTACAGAGTTTACTTTGGAGCAGGAACAAAGTTGACAGTTTTGGGTAAATATTTGGATGTTGCTTATCATTTTGCTATTATGTTTTGTATTTATTATGCTAGTGGTTTATAAAATGATTGAATGAGTTAGTATCTAGTTACAGCTAGTGCAGAAGGCTGGCTAGGATTCATGTTTAGTATTTCAGCACTGTGACCATTCTTATCCTGCTTACTTTGGAGCTGGAACAAAGTTGACTGTTTTGGGTAAGAACATGTGAATTACAGTAGAGTAGTATATGGTAAATTTGACTTAAATTAAGTATCCTGAGGACTTGATCAAAGTATTACAGTAGCTGTCGTTGTAGCGTACGCTTTTTGATGTTAAGCTTGTGCACTGTGTGATGAAGCCTATTTTGGTCCAGGTACTAAATTGACTGTTCTTGGTAAGTTATTAACCTTTTTCTCATTGTAAATCCCCCTATAAGTAATGTAAAAAGATCTGTGTATGCTGGTGTTTGCTGTTTAGGAGTAGTTTAATGTCATTCATCATACTACCACAAACCACTGATAATTTATTAGCGTACAGGTCTGGAATTTTTTTTTTTTAAATACCATTAGATTGATGATTGAAGTAAATGAGCATAGCAAAATGAATGTCAGCATTGGCTAAAGTGTTTTTCTCATAAGAGAGAACCCTAATTTGGTGGAGGCACTAAGTTTCAATCTTGACAAAAACATTAAAAAAAAATTCTGGTTGCTGTAGAGTTTGTGATGAGCAATGCTAACGTGCCATTAATTTGTACGTGTTGCCTATATAGTTTTATCCATGTTTTAAAAATGTACCAATCTGTGAGGAATGACAAACTTAACATTAGATTGTCTATGATATAATATTGTTTCCCCAAACCAAATTACAGAAATTTGCTGAATTATATCTTATGTTTTATATATTTCATGTCCATACAGAACCAGGACTTGAAGTAACAAAACCAACAGTCAAAGTTCTGCAAACTTCAAAAAACGAATGTTACCAGAAGAAAAAGAAGATCCTTGTGTGTGTGGCCACTGACTTCTATCCTGACCATGTCACGGTGACCTGGAAGAAAAATGAGAAAGTTGTCACTAAAGGAGTGGCGACAGACGAGAGGGCTCTACGGGACGGGCCGGGCAGTCTCTACAGCATCACCAGCAGACTAGGAGTCAGAGCCAAAGACTGGTCCAGCAAAACCAGTAAATTCACCTGCACCGTCAGCTTTTTCAATGGGTCAGCAACTGAAGACATTTCAGATGAAATTCAAGGAGAAGAAGGTGGGCTGCTTATAATAATTGGTGCACTGATTCTCTAAAGATGTTATGATGCTACATCAAACATATTGTGCGCCATAGTTCTTGCATGATGTTTAGTGGTAGATCCTACTGAAAATATGACATCAACAAAAAGGACTGCAACATCTACAATGTAGTGTGTTGTATAAAACATACATTTACAAGAAGTACAAATCAAAACTCAGCGTTTGTCAAAATATCATTATTTCTATCAGATAATTACTGTAAAAACTATAAAAAGTGGCAAGCAAGGCTCTGTGGTAAACGGTTCCTTTCATCAATGTTTTGAAAATGTACAAATCTGTGAGGGATGACAAACTAACCATTAAACTGGTTTTGTCTTATTGTCTTATATTGACAAAATGTTATGTTTCCCAAAACAAATTACAGAAATTAGCTGAATTAAATCTTATGTCTTATATATTTCATGTCCATACCATACAGAACCTAGAGAAACTAAACCAACAGTCAAAGTTCTCCGACCTTCAAAAGATGAATGTAACCAGAAGAAAAGGAAGAATATCCTTGTGTGTGTGGCCACTGACTTCTATGCTGACAATGTCACGGTGACCTGGAAGAAAAATGGGAACGCTGTAACCAAAGGAGTTTCGACGGACAAGAGGGCTCTACGGGACGGGACGGGCGGTCTCTGCAGCATCACCAGCAGACTTGGAGTCAGCACCAAAGACTGGTTCAGCAAAACCAGTAAATTCACCTGCACCGTCAGCTTTTTACAAGGGTCAGAAATTGAATATGTTTCAGATGAAACTCAAGGACAAGAAGGTGGGCATTTATACAATACAAAATTTGGCTTTTGCTACTGATGCATCTTTTCCTGGTATATAAAGGCAATGCAATGTGATATGATTATGATGATATCAGATTGCATGTATGGTTTTACTTAAACTAACAGTCTTTTTATTCTTTATTTGTTTGGTTGATCACGGAATTGGCATGAGTAAAGATAAAAATTATTTTCTAAGTATATAGTAACAATGAAAATATGATGCTATTCCATGTATGAATTCTGCCTTGATTAGCTGTCAATTGCTTCTTTAGTCAGATAACGTTCACTATGCTTTCTATTGATGTCTATACAGAGTCCTTTGAGAAGTCTGCTCAGACTGTCAAACTATCCTATGGGATTCTAATTGCAAAGAGCAGTTTATATGGATTCTTTGTCATGGCATTGGTGTGGAAGTTTAAGGTGAGTCCATGGCAACAACACCCAATTCTTTTAATTTAGACTAGTACATGTGTGTAGACTGGTATTCCACACCATAGACGCTAGTAATGTATTTTAAGAATTTACGCTGACCCGTTAATTTACTTTTGTGTTTTACAGGGTTCCTCTGAAAAGTGATGCAACCGAGTAGTGATCTGAGACAAGGCTAGAAAGATTATGGGCCTGGATCTTATTGTGCATCGTAATTTTTTAAAGTGAAAAGCTTGATAGCCTGTTGCTGTGTCTTTGAGTCAAAAATTGTCTATTCCAGTGACTGAACGTTTTTCTTCTGCTTGTTAAAAACCTCCATACCCAAATGCTTCTCGCTTAAGGAATTGCAAGATCTACAGTAGCATTAAAGATATATTTTCTGAGCGTCTCAGCAGATAGTTTGTACTTGTTATACTTGACCTTATAGCAATGCAATTTTTTTGGCAATCTCATTTGTATTTAGTTTAAAATAAAATAACTGTGAAGAACACTTTCTGAATGCATTCTATTTTAATGGTGTGATTACAGCTATAGTGTAAATAAAGTGATTCAAAATCAATTTTAAGCAGTCAGTCTCATAGGAATAGACTTTTATAGAGGAATAGAGCTGCTACAATTTATAGAAATGACTTTCTACCACAGATTGTAGCAATAAAGATACACAGTGGCAGAATCACCGCTTTTCTGGTCAATTCTTCATTTAGCGGTAAACAGGATTACAAGTCATTAGGGAATACATTTATTTAAAGGTAACAGATTGGAACTGGTCAATCAGTGAAACAAGTCTGTTCTGTTTCCACTCTATATTTTAATCATTTTTTCTCAGAAATAACCCACCATCTACCCACAGATGGAGGAAGTTTCCATTGATGTAGATTCAAGGCCTCAGCTCAGACCGAAAAGCTCGTGTGGGTTGTTGAAGTCACTTTTTTTTTTTCTTCACTAATTGAAGTAGGGTGTTTATCTTCGATATCAACTAATTTACTGAATTGATAATATCTTGTTGAAGTCTTTCAACAACTTGATCATCCAGTTAAAATGACAGGTTATCTGCATAGAGATGTACATGGCACTGTTGAAGTAGTGAAT
Source organism: Galaxias olidus (assembly GCA_026901105.3). NCBI lineage: Eukaryota > Metazoa > Chordata > Actinopteri > Galaxiiformes > Galaxiidae > Galaxias > Galaxias olidus. The sequence continues at coordinate 15,396 of JAPMUY010002203.1, forward strand.
TTAGAACATTATTGCAGCCCCTTATCCACTTATTTATCTTTGCACTGAGGAAGGTTTGTTGGTGGTAACAATGAAACTAGGCCTTCATGCTCTACAAGGATGAAGAGAGAGAGAGCAGAAGAGAGGATGTGGTCACAGAACACATCGACAAATGAGATCAGTAATGAGAAACGACGGATGTGCAACCTTCTACCTAACCACCATCTACGCCTTGCAAAGCACACCTGCAGCTCTGCAAACTCTCTCTCTGCTAAACAACTGCAGAGCCACGTACACTGAAATTGGAAAATGCTCGATTTATATGTCAATTGCTGTTCTTATATGACCTTGTATGTAGAATATTGTGTCACATACAGCAGCTGTTTTTGTGCTCTTGCTCACCTGTTTGTGGTTTTTATGGAAGAAAGCTGTGGCAAAAACTCCGCAGCCTGAATGTAAGCTATACAGTAACGAGTAGCACACATATAAAAAAACAACATGCTCCATTCTCCTACCAGTGCCCTGACCAGTCACTGCCTATTCACCTGGAGTCGGTCTGTGTGTCCTATGTCCTAAGCAAGTCTGTCGTAATATGTTAGGTGAGCAAATCTGGCAGAAATTGGCTGCCGTGGTATCACTCAGACTGAGTGTTGTGTTTGATAGCTGTCGGTCCATTCTTTGTTCGTTCTGTGTAATTAATTGGCAACCAATTTGTGTGAAGCGCTTTGAGTCTCGAGAAAAGCGCTAAAAACGAAATAAAATGAATTATTATTATTATATTGTGGGCCATAGTTCTGGGGAGCTACACCTGGTATGTGATTCTATGCATTTCTAGAGTAACATGACTCCTGCAGTGTTTTTTGTAGAGGACCCTGTCTGCTATGTCTGCCTGTGGTACTTGCTGCACAATACCACACAGCAGGCTCCATCATATCCACTCTGATAAACTCCAGCAACATTCTCAAACTGTCAGGGCTGGTTGCTGTGAACCCATCCACCTCACCAGAGGGGTCCATTACATTGGTACCAACGGAGAAGAACATGAGACTAAATCCACTTGAAGACGTCCAGCGATACCAGTACAGGTCTGGGAGGCTAACTCCTGATGAGGAGCAGGAGATTTCCAACGCCGAGTCAACTGGAAGAACCAGGCTGAGAGGGCTCTGCTGGACAACAATGTCTCTTTTTATGCCTGGAGAGAATATTCATCATTTTAGTATTACTCTAACTAAATTCTGGGTAAGAACATACAACTGACGGGTAACTTACACATCCATTTAAGCAACAGGAAGCAGAGAGAACAGAATAATGTCATGATTTGCACAGCAAAGCAACTGTCTGACAGGAGAGAAATGATAGAGCCCTTAGAAATGCTTTTAGTCTTGTACACGTCAGACTCCAGATACATTGGTGAATTGCATGACCTCTAGTGGTGGAATGTTGATACTACTGGAAATATGAGACTACAACATTGAGTGTTGTAGAAAACGAAAATTACAAGAACTACAAATCACAACAACACAGGGTTAATCAAAATATCACTGTTTTTATCAAATAATTACAGTAAAAACTGTCCACAATGAAAAACATGCAAGTCTCTAGGGTAAACAGTTCCCGACAGACCACTTATGCTCCGCAATCTCATATTCGTAATACAATCTTGAAACAGTGAAATGCAAACAAATCACATAACAACAAAGTGGTTAAAAAGGATGCAGCCAGCACAAAGTTCTTCACATGGAAATTATAATAAAATGAAAATAAAATGGAATTATGTGTGTATGAACACAAATGAAACAGATTCTGTTTCAAATTGGCCAACTGTAGTTAGTAAGGTCAAAGATCCAAAGTTTGATGATTAGAGAAGGTAGAAGGAAATTGTGTTTCTGTGATTTAAATACCACTATTCTACACTACTCCTTTCGGCACTACTCCTTTCTCTTGGCATGCCTGGTGCAGCTGGCACAGCAGAAACTGGAGCAGTAGACATTGCAGCACAGACGGGCGAACACGATCAGCTCACAGTTGGCCAGATCTGGCTGATCCACGTCCTCTGGTGGCACACCGTACTCGGAATCTATCTCTGGAGAAGCATAGAGGAAAACATAGTTTAATAACAATTGCTCTCCACAAGGGGGCAGCCTGTTTACCAAACGGTTGACCCTGCAAAAAACACTTTGTCAAGCAAATCAATTTATATTTGATGTAGGCCTAGCCTCGTTTGAATCCAGATGAGTTAAACAATGCATCATTTGTCATCCCCCCTTGTGATTGGTTTGAACCTTGAGGCCAAAGTGCTCTGCAATGGTGATAGTTCCATGGATGTCCACCAGGGGAAGTAAAGACCCATAATATGTTGGGAATCAGTTTATCCCCTCCCAAAACCTTTACATTTTATGATGTTCAGAACAGTACAATGATTTTCTAACATCAAGGTAAACCGAACATGCTTGGCTATGTAATATATTTTTTTGTTCAACATTTTCTATAATATCTGCGTTTTTTATGATGCAGGTGGTTGCAACCATATCTCTCAGACAGCGGCCATCTTTGAGAAGTCTGGGGGGAGCATCAAGCTCCGCTGCAGCCACAAAGAGTCAGTCACATTTTCACACGTGCCTCGGTTCACCGGTTCACAGCTACACATCCACGTGTGCATCCAATTGGGGGAGCCACAGCCTAAGTTATCCTTGAGTTAAATGATAGGAATTAAACTTTCTTTCTCTCTTGCTGAATTTTTTTTCTCTCTCTCTCTCTCTCTCTCTCTCTCTTCCTTCCTCTCTCTTTCTCACTCGCGTTATCCATTCTTTGTTTAAACTCAACAATACAGTGCTACATACTAAAGGAATGATTCCAGATGTCATATTCAGACTGAGGATTCTCCTCATCATCGTTCCATGTTGAGTCCATTTTCTTAAAATATTATGCTACAAGAAACTGCTACTAAACCTTGTCTTATGGACATTCATAATGTTTAAATACCTTCATCAATAGAAGTTTGTCTAATTTAAGCCTCTGCTAAAATACTGTAAAAAAAAAAAAAAAACGTGCTTAATTTATGCATCAATACTTACCATAGGTCAATAATTCATAATTTCATTCTGTATGTGTTACACAGGTGAATTGAATTGTGTGACTTTCCATCAGACACCATCTCTGACTGCTGAAGAGGGATCTGATGTAAAGATTGAATGCAGCCATGACGACAGCAGTCTCACGGTGATGCTCTGGTACCAACAGCGAGCCAACTGTCTGGCCATGAGCCTCATAGGGTATGGTTACAGTACCAGTCCCCCCAAACTATGAGGAACGATATATCAAAGACTTTAAATTGACAAGAGATGGCACACTGAAAGGAGCTACAATAATCTCTGCAGTGAATTCTTCTTCAGACTCGGCTGTGTATTTCTGTGCTGCAAGTACACAGTGGTGGTTTAATACCTTACACACTCACACACAATCCAAACCCGGTGACACACATACACGTGGAAATAATTTACAAGGGTTTCTTATGCTCTCTCTCTCTGTTCCTCACTCACTCTCTGCCTCTTTCTCTCTTTTTTCTTTCTCTACCTCTTTTTTTGTCATTCACTTTCTCTCATTCTCTGTGCCCATCTCTTTCTGTGTCTGTATACAGACCCAAATGTATGGAACATCTCTGTAACATTACAGTTGAAGAACATCTCTTGACATGTACATATTTAAAATTCTCCTCATCTTCATTCCATGTGAGGTCTTTTTGAGGTTATCAAGATTACAAAGAAGTTGCATTCAACTCTATTTTTGTTATTTTCACACTCATATTTTCCTTCAACATTAATTAATATTTTCTAAACATATCGCTTTCATATTTATGAACTTTTTCCGCAGGTCAAGTGAGGTGTGTGACCTTTCAGCAGTCTCCCTTCCTGATAATTAAAAAAATATGACAGAGCAGAGATCAAATACAGTCATGATGACACCAAACTACCAAGAATGCTCTGGTCGAAATGGAAGATGATAAGTCGGACTTTAACTCTCATCGTGTTTGACTATGGCACTGGAAGTGAACCTACCTATGAGGAACAGTTTAAAGGAAGGTTTGAGATGAGGAAGGACGGCTTAACAAAAGGAGCTCTGAACATCACCACAGCAAACTCATTGTGAGGGTTGTGGCGGCATCTGTCCAGTAGAGGGCGCTGCAGGAACGTGGTGGTGAGGCATTCCACTGACAGATCGCCAGGTGAGTTCAATCGTGTGATTAATTGGAATTCTATTTATGGATGTTGGTTTCTTTGCAGTAGGTGGCAGAGTACTTGGGGGAAGGCCAGCCACCCAGCCACCCAGCCACCCAGCCAGCCAGCCAGCCAGCCAGCCAGCCAGCCAGCCAGCCAGCCAGCCAGCCAGCCAGCCAGCCAGCCAGCCAGCCAGCCAGCCAGCCAGCCAGCCAGCGAGCCGCATAGCGAAACGGAACGATCTACTACTGCCGAAGCAACAGAACCAGCAGCCGCCCCCGAAGCAGCAGCAACAGCAGTCTGTCCAATAAAAGAGTCAAAATCCCAACGGTTACCGTTGTGTCGATCTCCGACAAACCACCAACGAACCTCACACTCTTCATGTTCCTCACTCAAAACCTGGTGACACACAAACACAGAGAAAACAGTCACTGCTTGGCTTAATAGTTTTGTCAAGCCAAGGTATCAAAAGCCATCCTCCATATCAAGTCGACCAGTATTTTTTCTTAATCTCTAAATCTGAAAAACATAATTGAAATAAATAAATCTCCAAGATCGTGAAAATAAGTCATGTGATCAGGTGACAGAGAGGCACAGGAAGGAAGCTGTATCTGTCTTATACTGTTAGTCTTGTTGACGGCTATTCACTGACAAGATGCACAGACTCACTATCTTTTTCATCCTGATTCCATGTAAGGTTGCACACTTGTCATTTTTTCTCTTACATAGTTTACGTATTTTTTTTTATTCATCTTAAGCGTTCAACACGGAGTATTGAAAAATTGCAAACTTGTCTGTGAAATAATATATTCAAATGAAACCTAAGTGGATTCTCATATTTGATTTACATGTTTTTTTTTCAGATCAAGTTACTTGTTTGACGTTTAAACAGTCTCCATCCTTAATAGTCGAGG
>JAPMUY010002204.1:0-17500 GCA_026901105.3 Galaxias olidus
TTTATGTCACAATCAAGTCAGTCAAGGGAGTTTCAGGGCAGCTTTGGATGGGTGAGAGGTGCTGTGCTGATGCAATCCCTCATCCCTGGGACCACCTTCACCGCCCGGAGCCAATGTCACCTCGTCCACTCTTTGGACAGCAGATAGAGAAGTGAGATTACCCATGGCTCACTGAACAGTCAGTAGGATGGGGTGATAACCAGGTACCTTTACCTGTAACTCAGTAAGTCAAGTCAATGGGCCTTTCCTAAAACCTCTTCCCCAAACCCCCATTCTCTTCCAGCCACTCCCCCATGCTCCCCCATACTCCCCCATGCATCTCTGGACAGTTCCCCTTTTTCAACTGTCCAAGGAGACAGCTGGGCAAACACTGACCCTTATCGGCCCCTTGTTCCCCGCAGACCCCCTAAGACCCCCAGTCCGGATCTCCCCCTGCTTCCTAGAGTTGCCCTCTTGGATCCAGCAGCCCCACATCCGCAGTCTAGCGACCAGATCGGGTGCCCACCCAGACCCTCAACCACAGGGCTGTATTCAGAACTTCCTCAGAGCTCCTGCAAACACTGGACAACAGTAAACCGAGTCACCTGGCTAACCCTTCCACACAAAGAGAAACACAGCTAGGAGCAAAAGTAGGAGTAAAGAGAGCCAAAGCCTTTTAGAAATACGAATGGTTAGAACAATAGGAAGACGAAAATTATCTCACTCACTCAACCTCTTCACTCAGTTACTCTTTCCCTCTCTCAGTCCTAAGCAAAATGTGCCTTTTTTGCTATCCAAATTGTAAATTAGCCAACACTGGTCAAACACACTGCAGCAGCATAGGCGCTTAAAACAGAACGTCTGTGGCCCTTTTTGGAATACACACTATGTGTTGTACTGCACAGGATCTTCATAGGGGTTCACAGTAGAGAGCTAAACGTATATGTTTGCCTACGCAGACACACACAAAAGCCTGATGTATTCCCTGGTGATGGCACATCTTAGCCTCTGGACAGCTTCTATAGCCAGGGTCATGTAATCAGCCATGGACCCAACAGTATAAATAATACACTGAGCTAGCCATCTCTTCTCCTTTTCAAGCCAAGGTGTTCTCTATGAAGTGAGCCTAACTGTAAAATGACAGAGTGCAAGCCCAGAAAGCAGGGGAGGAGCTGGTGTCTCATTGCAGAGGGGGCGAGGACCTGTAAGTGGGCCCCCTTATGGAGACTATAGGGGGTGTGAAGATGCAAGACAGAGCCAAGGGGACGTTTACGGAAATGGAAGGGCGGAATGGAGAGAAATTCGGATTACAATGAGGTGTGTGGTTTCAGCACCATGGACACTGGACAGTGCCATAGAGTTATCATCAAACCGTCAACTGTTGATATTTGAGCAGCACAACTGCTACTAGGCTATTTAAGAACCATGGTTGGCGCCATGGACTTGACCAATAATTTGCTCAAACCTCACACAATCAAGCCACACATACTGTATATGGAGTGCCAAGTGTAAAAAAAAGCGTTACCATTTTCATGTGTATCTTTTCCCAGATTTAACTTAAATCTAGTAATTTCTTTCCAGATTTAATTTCTGTTTGTTGGCAACCTCAAGTTGATCATAGTTTTATGAAAACTAAACTTACGCTTCATAAATTGATTAGGAAAACGCTAGGGAGTGCTAGGCCTATACCAACAACCAAGACCTAATGTTTTTGCTGGATGCAGAAACCCTGTTGTCACGCCAGTTCTAAATCCCCTATGTACCATTACGAGTTTGCTTGCACTGGTTTTGTTAACGAGACTTGGTAAAGTAGCTAAGTAAAAGTAAATTCAGAATGAAGTCTTGAAGTCTCAATATTTAAAGGTGCAGTATGTAAGTTCTAGAGAATTGGGGGAAAAATTGCAAGAATTTGAATCACAACACTTGTTGGCACAAAAAGGCCAACCTCCTGAGTCTTTGGTATATCCTATCCCTCTCGGCCCATCCCACACATGCCCGTGCGCGCTCTGACTAGGAGCCTGAGCAAGGCAGTGTTTCATTAATCATGTGTATGTTGTGCATATTTTTGGTTTTCACCAACAACGCAAAAGCGATGTCTGATTCTGAGGTGAGAAACAAAATAATCCAAAACGTCTGATCGTAAATGCTCTAAAACTGAGTGGTTCACACCAAAGCAACGAGCACAGACACAAATTACCGTTTCCCTAGTAACGACATACAGTAAGCTAACGTTAACAAAAACTATTTCATAATTTGATTCCCCTTTTAGTATGAGCTAGTGCATGACAATCGTTTTTATTTAGCTGCAATGGGCACCATAGCTACGTTGCCACGTATATCCAACATATGCATGTAAACGAGTAATGCCTTTTTAACATAAATCTGGTGCAATACTTCCTAAAGTTCTAAAACTGTCTTGGCGATTTTACAAGCCAAGTCTTTTGCTACGACATGCAATGACTTCAGCCGCCTCGCAACTACTAGATCATACTACTTGCTACTTCTGTCTGCAATGCTAATTGTTACAAGCTTGTTTGGAGGGTGATGTTGTTAACAGGGATTTTACCTAGGAGTGTGCACGCGAGGTGATTGACAGGCAGGTAGCCCTTACTCCTTGCAAAAACTCTCCTGATTGGTTGGAGATAGGCGGTCGTCCCTAGATTTTTTAAAAGCAGAAAACAGGGCCCAGGGCGCGCATATATAGCGCACCTTCTCTCTGAGCGTTTGGTTTAATGATATCCTCCAGGAGGTATGTACTAAACATTAAAAAACTTTTATTTATTTATTTATTGCTCGAAATTCAAACATATATTGTAGCTTTAATACAAATTTTGTCTGCCACCGAATACGATCTCCCGCAAAATTGCTTTATTGTTTTATGGCACAAGGAAGTGCGTCATTAAATCAAGAAGAGATGCGGATACTTCGCGTATAGTCGTTGATCATGTTAGCAATATGCTGTGATAGCGAGCATCCTGCACGTCTAATTTGCCCTTAGGGAAATAAATGACACGAAGCAAACGGTAGGGGTTGCCAAAATCAACTCCTACAAAATGCTGCCTATAGCAACTTTAAATAGGTTACAGAAATAAACTTAGTTCCATATTTGTTCCTTTTTTCTTTCTTCCCAAGGACATCCCACTGTGTAGCCTAGGCTGTCTCAAGCCATAAACCAGCCAACTCTTCTCTCCATGGTCCATGTGCTAACCCAGCAGAGTGGCGGCCATGCTCCAGGTCTCAAATAAAAAGCCATTTACTCCTAGAAAGGTTTTTAACCAGCACTAGAGGTCAATCCATGACTGACCAACACACCTTACACCTCCCTAGATAACCGCGACCCCTCTCGACCAGCTCTCTCTACACGGCTATCCAAAGGTAAGCCAGCAAACCGCCTTTCTTCTCCCAGAGGGGTAGACTCTGCTCCATCATAGCAACTGTGGGAGCCACTCCAGTCCCTGGTGGATGACCGTGTCCTGGGGTTTAATGAATACAACACACTGGCCTTCCATATGGATCTGTGTGATTTAACAGGCAGGTACCACACACACACACACACAAACCCACACACACACAGACAGACACACACACACGCACAGACAGACAGACACACACACAGACACACACACACAGAGAGATACAGGGAGCCAGTGCCCGACCATCCAGTGGTCGCTGTGGCTGGCGATGCGACAGGCAGGTTGGTACTGCTGTGTTAGCACGTTTGGCTCCGGCCTGCTTTTACAGTAAGAACAACAGTGTGTCTCGCTCAGGGCGGATGAGTCGCGGAGTCGACCTTGGCAAAGTGCAGCGTGATTAGACCTGAGAGGGATCGATACAGCCCCACGCCCGAGTCAACCAAACAAGCCGCGCATTCCATCTTTTTGGCGCCATTACGCCACAGTGATCCTTTTCCCTTCAAGGCCAGGGGTGAGTCCGTGTTGGAGGTGTGCAGCTTTTTGCTGGGAAGGACAAAGACTTCAAGCCCTCCAGCCCCCTGAGGTAAGGGCTTAAGGGACTGGGGGGAGCAGAGGGATGACCAGGGAGAGAAGGACAGATAGCCAGTATTCACTGGGCAAAGTCTTCTCTCTGCCTCTCTCTCTCTCTCTCTCTCTCTCTCTCTCTCTCTCTCTCTCTCTCTCTCTCTCTCTCTCTCTCTCACAACAACACTCCCACAGGGTACAGAGGAACTGGGACTCCCTCCCTCCGTCTCACCCTCCCCTCCCTCCACCATCCCCATGCCATTGTCTCTACATCCCTTATCCCTTCCACGCGACCACATGCTAGCCCCTCCTCCATCCCTCCTGTTTCACACATCAGTGACACTCGGCGCTGGGGGGATGCGACAGCTCAGCCATGCAAGTGACACTGCTCCTCCCCCGCCGCACTGAAGCCACTCCTTTCTGTCGCCGTGGCGACTGTTTCCACTTGCGCACGCGCACGCGTGTAAGTGTGTGTGTGTGTGTGTTAACAATTGGACATGTGTGTGCTCTCCCACTTGTGGTTGTTTGTAGAAAAAAATTTGAATAAATAATGGTTGAGGAGCATGGGACTGTGTGTACCTTTTTGTGTGTGTGTGTGTGTTTGTGTGTGAGAGAGAGAGAGAGAGAGAGGTGTGTGTGATGTAGATGTCGCAGATGTAATACCAAACAAGAACACATGATCCCTTTACTCCTTGTCACCTTAAAGGTCAACCGATGTCTTTCTGAGGAATCAGTAGAAATGTGTTTTTAGGCGCCGACTGTGTACAGTGGCTATGATGTCTGGGAGTCATTCACCCGGTGCACAGTGCAGTTCCATTCGTCTTCTCAGGGAAACAGTTACTACGTTATTGCTTTCAGCGCCTTGTCTCCTGTGGTCCCTTCATGTTAATGCACACGCTGTCCATCGCGCACACACACACACACACACACACACACACACACACACACACACACACACACACACACACACACACACACATATACACACGTTACCTAATACGCCCAAAGCACCCTTCCCCCATCACACACACTGGTCCGACACACTCCCTCCATCGTGTATGACACTCCATCTTCTGCCGAAGCCCCAGGGCTCCAGAGCAGCAGGAGGACCAAGTGGCACAAATCCAATTCTCTCTACTTGCCATAGTTCATGGCCATTGTAGAATTTTTCAAAGCATCATCGTCACAACTTTTCTCTGTCCTTGTCCCTCAGTGGTGGAATGACCTCCCCACGAACATTAGGACCGCAACGTCCTTGTGCAATTTCTGTCAAAACTTAAAGACTCACTTTTTTGACTCCATTTCGGTTCTTAAATGTTATGTCGCATGCCTTGCACTTGAATGTTTTATATACTATACAGACAAACACTTTTTTACAAAAAAAATTTGTGAGTCACTTTGGATAAAAGTGTCTGCTAAATGATTTTAATGTAATCTAATGTAATCCTCCCTCCCACTATACACACAAAAAGAGGCCGTCGGAAATTAGAAATCTGGACACACGTGTGTACACTCATCCAAAGGCAGTTATACAAATGGGCAAATCACCACTCTCACACACACACACACACACACACACACACACACACAACACATATAGCACATACAGCCCACAAGAACACACACACAGCTTTAGACTCAAACCAACAGTTGCTCACCACCACGCCAAGAGAGACAGAAAAAGTCTTTTTAAAGATTATTTGCGACTAGCAAGCTGGAACGTGTGTTATGGGAAATGTGGAAGCGGTAAAAAGAAAGGAGAGGGGAGGGAAGGAAGAAAAACACGGAACTTAAGAGGAAGGTGGGTATGAAAGCCGGCTGGCCTCACCTCTGACCTGCCTCCCTTTCGGGCCGACCCTTCAAGCCACTAAAAGGCGTGAGCCGGGAGATGATGCCTGGAGACAGCTGCACACACTCACACACACACACTCACACACACACACACACACACACACACACACACACACACACACACACACACACACACACACACACACACACACACAGACACACACACACACACACACACACACTCACACACACACACACACACACACACACACACACACACACACACTTTCTGCCTCCTCCCTGGGCACTACTTGGCAAAAGGGCATAAATGCTGCAGGGGTCAGAAGCGGGGCCCCGGCCCTGGATAGAGTTTCACTGGTTTATACGGCCGGTCTGGCCTCCTCCTGGGAGAGGGGGGGTGGGGTCCCCATCTCTGCTCCCCGATTTACAGTCAGCACAGATAATGAAGAAAGCAGCACTGCACACACAGTATTGACACAGCATGAGCAGTGCTATGTCACACCTCACTGAGAAACTTGGGAAACACAGCGTCACACTCCAAACTAAGGATGAGGTACTGGGAAAGCCAGGACGGCATAAAGGAGACACAGTCCCAAACTTCAGAACGTATGGTGTTGTTGGGGCTGATATCAGGTTTGCAAGTCAATGTGTTATCCTCAGGCTGGTCAGTCATGGCTAATTAGATGTCCCCTGGTTCTGATTGAAGTACAATTCAAACTAGGCATGGATACTTGGCCAGGCTAAGTAGAGGTTGTAATACACTTGACATTCATGCCAGGGGCTGATGGTTGACTTCCTACAAACCACAGGTTAAAGCTTTGATTCCAGAAGAGCTATACAAAAAAACTGTTTTTGCAAAAAGATTTGATAAAGACCATAAAGTGAAACCTTCTCTGATATAATTTATAACATGCCTTACATCAAACTTTTAATGATACCTTTTAAAGGCTCATAATCTGTTTCCAAGTCCCCTCGTCACAAAGCAAAATAAAACTAATATACAGAGATTGATCCAGGCCAAAATATATGAGGTTCGGTGACTGTCGGAAGAGAGGAAATTGACTGAGTGTTTGCTTGATTAGTATTGGGAGTCCCCCCCAATCTTGAGAGCTCCATCGACTGGGGGCCGAAGGCTTACTGCTCAATACTTTCTCTGTCTGCTTGCAAACCTAGCCAACAGCTAGAGGACCTCATTGCCAAAGCCATGGTTTGCAGACAGGGAGGCAACCAGATACCAAAGTCTTCATCAAAAAGGAGATCATTTTTTTTATATTACTATTTATATTATTCTCCCTGTGTCGGCTGGGATAAGCTCCAGCCCCCCCGCAACCCTGCAAATGATAAGCAGCATAGCTAATGGATGGATGGATAATATATTTCTGAATGTTTTACAAATAAAGATCACAATTATGTAGCTGGTCACAAAAATACACACAAATGAAAGCACTGTACAAATAAACATGGAGTCCAAACGAGTTTTCAATACTAGATCTAGTTTATTATCATTGTTGTTGCCTTTTTTCTTTAATCAGTGTTGCACAATGAACCCTAAAACAATACAAACCACTAAAACGGTCTATTTTGCATTTGTACACGTATACATATACACACAACGTATATTAGCGTATGTGCATATGTATACACATTTATAATTGAAACTTGAGTAACTACAGATACAATAGGAGCACATACTCGTAGACACATTCAGCAGTGATCCCTGACAAAAGATTATCTGAGAAGAATTCATCTCGACCTGAACTGGTTTTGGAGACATAAGCAGACAGAGGCACTGACCTCAGCAGAAAGACAGACAGACTCACACGCAGACGGACGTACAGACACACACACACACACACACACACACACACACAAAGGAACAGACAGGTGTGATGGTGTGCAGTCGACTAAATAGGTTTGTGCTGTCTTTGTTGTGGCTATAGCTACGTCTACTCCTTAGTACCCCCTTTCTGTAACTCACTTAACAGTAGGCCTATTCCACTCCAGGCTTCCCTGTGGAAATAAGTCAAAATAGGCTAAAGACATTCGATGGGAACTGCATTTTGTTTTTGGTTCAAGGTTAGCACCACACTGAAACAGCAACCAGAAAAACCAACCACAGTCGTTACAAAAGGATGTGCCTGGTTGTTGATGCAGACTTAGCCAACGGAAAGTCTCAAAGCACTGGAAGAGTTGAGTGGAATATGTCTGTCCCTTGCTCTGTGTGGTATTCAAGTGCTATCTTGGAGTAGTATTGGAATACAAAATACAATTTAATTTCACATCTGCGGATATCTAGTAAAAACAACTTTCATTCCTCCTCCTTCCTAATCGTTTAAACATTTTAAGCATATAACTTCTGTTGCTTTACAATAAAGCTTGTTTTGTTCTGAGTATGCATGTCTTTGGACCTGACTGGATGAAAGCCCATTGGCCATGTCAGAAGCAGAGAGGAAGCGTGAGAGAGGTGGGAACAGTGCTAACCACACAGCCCAAGAGACAGCCAAACACCACCCTTTGTACTAGAACAACAGCACAACACAGCACGTGTTCACCTACAACCTTACTGCTCATATAGCCTGCCAGACTGCTGGACTGAGGCTCACACTGATGATGATGATAGAGCTAGAGCTCTGCATTTACAAAGAAATACGTCCATAAACGTTTGCGTTTACAGATGTTGGCACTACATCGTCATCGTACTGTGTCCGTTGTCTTGGGTCTAGGAAAAGTTAGGGAGCTTCGAGGATAGAGGACAGAGGCTGGGAGCCCCTCAAAGCCACATGGCTGTAGAGTCAAACTCAACGGGATCCCAACATCTGTGCTACCACTTAAGAGGAGACTCAATGTATGTGGAACATACTTTAAAAAAAAAATTTAAACCAGTATGATTTGGAAAAAAACTAAAACTTTTAAACCTATGTAGAAATCAACACTGTTCAGAGCGTTTTGGGGTTTCCCTGTAAAACTGGAGGTTCTAGTGGGTTCTCTGCTCTCTTCTTTGCCTTATCTTCTTCAGGTGTTTATTTATTGGTAAAGCAGTGCATGAACATAGCAGCAGTAAGATAGACAGAATCTCAGCCGCTGTCCCCAACAGATAAGATAATGACTTGGTGGAACAAGACGGGGAACAGTGAGACGGTTAACAAGCATGGCCCAGGGAGGGCTTTCTCTGAGGTTGCTTAGGGCATAATGTACTTCCAGCAATACACATTATTATAAGACATAGACCAACGATATCAGACAGGACCATCAATATTGAGAGGATAATAGCATTCGCCATATTTGGCTATTAAATGTCACAGTGTTACCATCACAAATCCAATAACCATTGACAAACACTGACCTAAAACAACATATTCCGCTATCTTGCAGTTTATGCTAAATTAGGTATTTATGCGTCTAATACTCATAAAAACGTTCAGTTTACTCTGATTTCTACACAGAGGTATATAAATATAATACTGATCTTAAACCTACTTACAATTACATGAATTCAATTCACCATTTTGACAAGAATATAAGTTAATTGAAAAATATTGAGAATTCAGCATTTGACACTTGTAAGGGGAGAGAGCAACAGAGAATGCATGGGAAATGTGTTCAATTCACAATCAAACTGTACTGTCATTTGGTGCCACAGTGGTTGATACAACATAGCATTAGCGTTAGCTCCAACACAGGAGAAGCACAGAGCTGGCCCTGTAAGTTCTGGAAACAACCAACCCTTTTATGCTGATGTGATGTGATAGTAACTTGATGGCAGAATGGTACAAAAAACATGCGTTAAGATAGGATATGTTAAATGTGTGTGATTGCAGTCACGATTCAGTCGGTCTCCTCCTTAACATTGTACAGACACTGTTTAAACGTCTCTTCCAGCCTGGCAGAGAACACAGAAAGGCGCGTGTGTTTGTGTGTGTAGCCCCAGCACCAGAACCACAGCATTAGCATCCTTTTAAACCCAAGCTGTGCAGACCATTTGAATCTAGATAGGACACCTTCTTTGCTTCCAGGAGGCACCAGGATATAGATATAATTTCTTGTCACCCATCTTAGTTTTGAAAGGATTATGAATAGCCCCCATTGCCTTGCTAATGATGCATATCTCAGAGACATCAGTGGTCATGAATTATATTCCTATAACTGGACCTAAAAGAGTTGTTTGTGCGTCTGATACATGGTGGAGGTGGTATAGCTTGGAATCTACCCGGCCTTTGCGCTAATTGCTTGAGTTGAGAGAAAAACTATTAGACGTTTGCAAACTCTATTATAAGATTGGAAGCTTCAAGCATAATGCTGCCATTGAGAAAGAAGTTTCTGTTTTATTCTCCCTCATGTTCAACCTAGAGTTGCTACAGGCTTGTGTTGTCATTCATAATAGAGCTATATGTTAATGTGTAGATCCCTGCTTGCTTTGGGGACAATCAGTGCTTTGAGCTTATTTTGACAAACACTTAATTGATCTGTGGCATTGCCATGTGTGTGCCTGTGTGTGTCTGGCTAAGCAGGGGGACAGGGGAGCAAGGGGGCAACAGAGATGGAGAAAAAACAACAGAAAAGGGACCATGGTAATGAACTTGGTGGCGATCCCAGAATCTCGGCTAGGCTCCCTCTGAAATCCCTGCTCGGCTCAACATGATGTGTTCAGTATGTATGTAGTAACCCTCACCACATCTCCTCCTTCCAACACACACACACACACACACACACTCTCTCTGCTGTTTGTTTAGCTGGTCAACAAAGAAGGCCACCCTAAGCCCTCCCAACGAGCTGTGAATGGGGCACAGAGCAGCACTGTGCCGGGGGGAGGACTGCTCTCCTTAATACATGGGACTTTGCTGAGCAGCCTCTGTACATGTGGACCATGCTGTGTCCAAGACAGACTCCCTCAGCACACACTCCCTTTGTTCAGAAGAGGCCTGAGGAACGGGGATAACAGGTCTACAGCTCCAGGCTTCCAGTGGAGGACGCAGGAAGGCTCCAGGAGCTTTGCTTTTTCATTTGCCACTCCATCTTTAGCTGCTGCTGCTCTATCTGCTGACATTCCCCACACTTCAAAACACACAGGTTAGCAGAAAGTCATTTAGGAGGCGGTAAGTCAGTCATTCAGCCATTCATCCAGTTATCCATTTAACCACATAAAGTTTGACATCAAACCAGTCAGGCTGCCTTTAAGCCATTTAACCAGACTGTCAGACAGTCAACCAGTTTGTCAGCTAGCTAGACAGTCAGTCAGGTAGCCATTCACACCGTGTCAGTCAGTCAGTTAGTTAGTTAGTCAGTGAGAGCAGTTTGAGGAGGTTCCTGGGTGATGTACTTCAGATGATCTACAGGGCTTTTAGAATGTGCCATATCAGGTCTTATCAGATAAACACCATCTTCCACCATTTACTACACAGCATTCTGGGAGACGTAGGAGCGCTGCATGGCACTAAAACCTGTCATATCCAGAGATGAGATGAGGGCAATATCCTACACAAGGCGGTTAACCTTAGATTACTGACAAGAGAAGAAATGAAAAAATAGAAGCACACCTAGGTTTTCTCTGGGAAGCCTCGTCTACACAGAGGAAAATATAAATTCTGTGTTAGAGAAAGCACTTGCAATAGAGTACCATATTCGAAGTAAATAAATAGATACAATTATTAAATCTGTCATTTTGTATGCTAGCTGGAAAACAATTATTCTGTTTAGAACCGTTGCAACAACAGTGTAACCAAAATGTACAATAAAAGTATTAAACATGAGATTCCAACAAAAGAAAGAAAGAACATGTAATAATTACAATAGATAATATTTTGACATGTGGAGAGTAGCATTGTATTGTCAACATTGTACTCCTCGTACAAAAGAAACCTCGGAGCGAATTAGCAGCTGGGGCAGAACAGCGAGGGAATGTCATTGTTCTTTTAGATAGATTACAATATAGAGTCCCAATAATCACACTTTTACAGTACTGCTCATCCAACATCCCTCCCTATCCTTCACATAATAACATTCTATACTTTTGTTAAAGAATACAGGCTCAAATATGTTAGAGCGTAACCAGGTACTAAGAGCATAAACTTGTTTGTCAAGGGAAAATTGTATCTGAACACACTTGACTCAAGGGCACTAGTCTAAATCATTCTTCACTGATTTATGTGGATGCATGGTAGCAGGAAATTAAAGTAGTTTGGAATTTCTATTTACAAGCCAGCACCATAACATTTAGGGAAAAGTTAAACCAGATCAACAAGGGGGTTATTTAGAGCAAGATTTACTGCCCGACATGGTGACTCCATCAATTCAAATACATTTAAGGCTAAGTGAAAAATAAAATAAACTACTCAACACAAAAAGAAACAAAGGACACATCAACACAATTGTGACACATTCATACCAGAAAGCAAAGGGAGCTCCCGATAACTGTTTAACTGCACTACACTGACCCGATAACTGTTTAACTGCACTACACTGACCCAATAACTGTTTAACTGCACTACACTAGAAAACCCAGGAGAGATACCCCCGCCCCTGCAGTCAGTCAGTCAGTCAGTCAGTCAGTCTCTGTCTGTCTGTCTGTGGGGGGGGGGGTTACAGTGCATCTCTTCTGTAGTGAAACAGAGGGTGACCTGAGACCAGAGAGCTGGGCAGAGGTAGGTTGCCATTATGATGTCCTGTATCATATGTGGTACTGCCAAGGAAACACAGGAGACAGAGGGAGGAGTCCAGGGAGGGCCGTCTAACCTGGGCTCAGCTCATAGGCTACTACCTCTGTCAGTCAGTGAGCAGCACAATGACAGGGGTCATCTATCAGCAGCTTTGTATGCAGCATGGGCAGGTCTCAGCCATCCCATCCTAAACTGCATGATTCCACTCCAGGCTTTAACGAGTCCATATAGGTGAGGAGATTTGATCAAATATCACGCTCAACAATGGTTGACCTTCAGCGGCAGGCAATGTGTGGGAATCAACTGAAGTAGGAGATCTGGGTGACTGACATTTGTGTGTTTTCAATGCCTCAGGCTGACATTTGTATAGGTTTGTGCTTTGTTTTGCATTCATTTCATTTGTAGATTCACACACACACTCTTTGCACGTCCTCAGACAAAAGTCCACACATAAACACACACACACATCTGCACACACACATCTGCACACAATATCACATAAGGGTGCACAACTCTGCAATGATTTTGAAATGTATGTTGGATGTATCTCTATCTCTCCTGTTAGGCTGAACAGCAGCAATAAGGGTCTGCTTTTCAAACAAAGTTCTAAGAAGGAAGGGACCATTGCAGCGCTGTGCATGCCAAACAGTTTCTCCATTCAACCCAAAAGGACTAACACTCTGATTGTAGTGAAAAAACAAAATCATAAAACAAATACTATGGAATACTATACAAATTTCCTTTACAAGAAGAATTCATACAGCAGTGTCTTCAGTCTGCCAACTTGCATGAGGTATTGACATATCCGCATAAACAGCTATTTCATCATCAGAGGGAAGCCATGATCCTACAGAAGGACATAGTCTATGATTAAAGAACGACACAACGTCAACGACAACAACAACAACAACAACATCCTTCTCTTGAGGTAGAACATTAACTTCAGCGTTTTGAAGTGCTTTATGTTGATTTTCTTTCTTTCTTTTTGCTTTGACAAGCAGAAGAGTGGCGGTGGTTGACATCTGAGGTAGCGCGGCACCTGTTCTTGTGGTTAATCGTCCTCTAACCAAATGGGTCGCTCTACGTTGCACGGAGCTGAACACAGGGGAAGGAGCGGAGCCTAAAGGGCATCCCACGACACATTCATTCCGGCTGAGGTAGTTTTTTTTTTCTTTCATCCTAAGGTTCATGTAGCCAAGTATTAGAGGCCTGAATGGAGGCTAGGAACAGATAAAAACACAGACATAACTGAAAAACAAAGTCCTGAGACAGAGAATATATATATCAAATCCACGGAAGAAGGCCAAGGTCTTCTGGCGATGAGATGGTGGAATCATTGGTTGGCTGTGAGTGGGCAACAGGAGTCATTGACATCCACACAAAAAGTAGAAATTAGACCAATAACTTAAAACCACTTTGAACTAGTAGTGATATAGGATATAATATATGTGTAAAAATAACTTGAAAATAAATTCAGTATAACAGGGAAATTCTGGGCCTTCAAATCTGTGTGCTGCCGGCAACCAGAAAAGTAAGGAAGTACCAAATAAAATATAATTATGAAAACACTTCAATTGGCCTGCCAACGCAAAAATGAAGCCATTCATCCGAAGATGGCCTTTTCAGGAACCAAGCCAAGAACCAGTCCTAGAACCTCCCAGAACTTCCGTTGTAACCAACCAATAATAAAAGTCTTTGCTTAAAAAAGGAAGTTAAAACTTGTAGAAAAAGGAAACACTTTGTGGACCTGAGTGAGAAAACAGTCCTGTCTGCTGGTCCTACTGCGGGGCCGAGGGCCCCCCCCCGGGACGCTCCCCCCCGGGTCGCTCCTGAAAGCGGGTCTCGGCATCCCGCTCCAGGCTGAACTCATCCAGGGCTAGCGTGGAGAGCTGGGTGTTGTTGAGTGAACATGTGACAAGGGAGCCCTCCAACTGGACGCACACACAAACACAAGCATATGTCATTACGAAACTTAGTAATTGTTTGTACCAAGTAATTGTTTGTACTAAGAAATTGTTTATATTGTGTTTGTGATGGTCCTGTTTTGTATCCTGGTGTTTAATATGGTACTTACTTAACTCTTTTCTAGGTGACTAGGTCGGGATGCACCTATCTTATCTA
The DNA here is from genome assembly GCA_026901105.3 of Galaxias olidus. Taxonomy (NCBI): domain Eukaryota; kingdom Metazoa; phylum Chordata; class Actinopteri; order Galaxiiformes; family Galaxiidae; genus Galaxias; species Galaxias olidus. The sequence continues at coordinate 14,543 of JAPMUY010002204.1, forward strand.
CCTGACTTGTGTTTTTTTTACCTTCTCTTGTTAAAAGCACAATTTTTTGTAAATCACTCTGGATAAAAGTATCTGCTAAATGATTGTAATGTATGTGATGATGTAATGTAATGCATATGAGTATCACATTCAGATGATCTCTCTACTTCAATGTTTGATATTGCAAACATCTTTTTGATTGCCTTTAAAATGTTCTGGAATTTAACCTAACTGAAATACGTTTTGGATTTCTCTTCTCTGTACGCGTTTCCAGTTCTTGTGTTTCTCTGTCCTCACCATGTGTGTGTCGGGCGCCTGGCCACAGTGGGCGAGGCCAGAGAAGAGTCTCTCCAGCTCGTTGCTGTCGGCCCTGCTGCTCTTCCCCGCCGCGCTGCTGCTGTTGGTCTCCATGACGACCCGGGAGATGCCGTTCAGCCCCGAGGCCCCCTGGGACAGAGAGGAGGACTCCAGAGCCGTGCTGCGCACTACCTGAGGCGTGGCCTGCACCGTCTTACACATCATCAGCCTGGAGAAACACAACACACACACACACACACACCCAGGTCAGTGTACGCAGACATAAACACACAATCAAGCTCAAACAAACACAGGGACAACGTGCACAAACAAACACAGGGACAACGTGCACAAACAAACACAGGGACAACGTGCACAAACAAACACAGGGACAACGTGCACAAACAAACACACGGACAACGTGCACAAACAAACACAGGGACAACGTGCACAAACAAACACAGGGACAACGCGCACAAACAAACACAGGGACAACGTGCACAAACAAACACAGGGACAACGTGCACAAACAAACACAGGGACAACGTGCACAAACAAACATTGGACAGCACAGTGTAGGCCGTAGTTCATGGGAACCTTCGAAGCACAGAGCCCCAGAGGGCTGGCCCACGGAGGTCCTGACGTGCTCACCTGCCACGGTAGCTGATGAGAAGGAAGAGCACGCAGAAGATGATGCAGGTGATGCCGATGTGGATGCCGATGATGATGCCGGTGGTGGAGGTCTTGGCCTGCTCGTCTTTCACACAGTCACAGGGCGTGTTGAGCACTGAGGAGACACAGGGCAATGTTTCCTCACCCTTACAAACTAACCCTCCCACTGGAAACAAACCAATGTCCCACATGTAAATCTATCTAACAAGTTGACTTGGGCGACGTAGGCCCTTAACAGTGGAATGATGTGTGTGTTTGTGTGTGTGTGTGTGTGTGTGGGGGGGGGGGGGTGGGGGGGGGGGGGGGTGGGTGGACGGCCCTCACCCGATTTCTCCAGCGGCTCCCTCAGCGAGACAAAGCGCACTGTGGCGTTGCCGTCTCCGTGTTGGTTGAAGGCCAACAGTTTGATCTCATAGACCAGCGCTGGGTCTGGGAGTAGGAGGAGACACATTCAGATCAGCTGCACCTTCTGCATCGTCACAAGCACCTACACTCGTCTCTTATCCCAATCAGTGATTTATTTGGTATGACGCTGTGCTTTGCTATCCCGTTTCGTCTTCCAATTTTGTCTTGTCTTCTGTTTTCGAGCAATGTTATAATATATTATGGTACCGTATGATGCACACTCTGATGCCAGGGAATGCTATTCTACGGTTAGTAATATTCTCCTCTATGCTATGCTATGATATGTTATACTATGCTATGTGGCTGCTTGGCTACATTATGCTATACTATGTGATGTGTCTGTTAAGCACCATAATACTACAATATGTTGCGTGGCTGCTGGGCCACATTATGCCATGCTAAGCTATGTGTCTGCGGGGCTGATTAATACTGTGGTATGTTGTGTGGCTCCTGGACTACATAATGCTATGCAATGTGTCTGCAGGGCTAAATATTGCTATGGTATGTTGTGTGGCTGCTGGACCTTATAATGCTATGCTCTGTGTTTGCAGGGCTAAATAATGCTACGGTATGTTGTGTGGCTGCTGGACTACATTATTCTACCCTATGCTATGCTATGTGTCTGCTGGGCTACATAATGCTATGCTATGTTATCCCTTGTGTCTGCTGGGCTACAAAATGCTATGTTATGCTATGATATGTGTCTGCTGGACTACATAATGCTATGCTAAGTTATGCCGTGTGTCTGCTGGGCAACATAATGCTATGCTATGTTATGCCGTGTGTCTACTGGGCTACATAATGCTACATTATGCTATGATATGTGTCTGCTGGACTACATAATGCTATGCTATGTTATGCAGTGTGTCTGATGAGCTACACAATCATATGCTATGCAATGTGTCTGCTGGGCTACATAATGCTATGCTATGTAATATGTCTGCAGTACCACGTTATGCTAAGCTATGTGATATGTCTGTGGGCTACATTATGCTATGCTATGTGATGTGTCGATGGGCTACATTATGCTATGCTACGTGGTAGGGCTGCTAAGCTACATTATGCTAAGCTATGTGATGTGTCTGTGGGCTATATTATGCTAAGCTATGTGATGTGTCTGTGGGCTACACTATGCTATGCTATGTAGTACGGCTGTTAGGCTACATTATGCTAAGCTATATGATGTGTATTCTGGGCTACATTATGCTATGTGGTACGGCTGTTAGACTACATTATGCTAAGCTATGTGATGTGTCTGTGGGCTACATTATGCTAAGCTATGTGATATGTATGCTGGGCTACATTATGCTTTGTGGTACGGCTGTTATCACATAGCTTAGCATAATGTAGTCTATGTATGCTGGGATACATTATGCTAAACTAGGCCGGGCTGTCGGGAAGCCATCTCACCCAGCTGTGTGATGTTGTAGTGGGTGGCGTTGCGGGCGAAGCGGATGGGTCCGGTGTAGTGCGGGGCATGGGCCCGGCGGTAGTAGAGCTTGAAGCCCTGGGGTTGGCCCATCTTGGAGGAGGGCTCCCACACAGCCTGCACCGCACTGCTGTTCACCACCTTGGTGAAGAAGGACGGGGGCGCAGGCACTGCAC
>JAPMUY010002204.1:25000-50000 GCA_026901105.3 Galaxias olidus
TCTTTACGCCTCTGTCAGCACCCCTTTCATTTCCTAGTGACTAGCACGAGTCTAGCGGGGTGTGGAGAAAGCACGTCTTTGTGTATGAGGAAGCCAGCTTGTTTATGTGTGTGTGTGTTGATATCGTGAACTATGTTAGCGTATGTAAGTGTGTGTGTGTATGTTCATGTATGTGAAGGGCGGTTAGAAGGTGGCTGGGGGTAGTGTATCTCTGTGTATGAGGGATATTCTGAACTATGTTGGTGTATGGGTAGTCTGGTGTATGGGTAGTGTATCTCTGTGTATGAGGGATATTCTGAACTATGTTGGTGTATGGGTAGTCTGGTGTATGGGTAGTGTATCTCTGTGTATGAGGGATATTCTGAACTATGTTGGTGTATGGGTAGTCTCTCTGAGGGGGGGGGGGGGGGGGGTACCTCTGTGTATGAGTGATGGGAGAGTGTGCTCTTCTCCACCCCGCTCTGCCACAGGGCACCTACTTCACTGACTCCACATATTGATTTTCCTGTGCATAGGAAATTTAATCACTCGGCCATCTTTCTCTTTTATGAATAGATTCAACACAAACACACACAGAGATTCTCTCTCACACACACACACGCACACACACACAGACACGCACACACACACACACAAACAATCAGATTCTCACTCACATCAAAGAAATGCACAGCCCTGGACTTTCCACGTGATTAATCTAAAGAATTCCCATGCATTCAGTCCAGCAGAATAAAAGTGTCAGCCGCTGTAAGTATGAGGACCATGATACAAACCTGTCTAGCCACATAACAGCAGATAAAACCGCTGAATTATGTGACTGGTACACACATATCATAGCATGTCCTAGCGAGCTATTTGTCTGTAGTGAATTCATCTGTATCACTTCAACAGACCACACTCAAACTTAGATTACCATTGTAAAACGGAAGCCTCTATCTGTGTAATATAAATATGGGAGGGATGTCAACAGACTGTAACAGGAATCTCAACCAACCCTCCTACCCTTACATTTTCTCCCCTCAGATTCAGGATACTGTATCAGTTAATTAAACAATTCCAGCACGTTCCACGAGGGTTTGCTCTCAGGCGGTATACGTTATGAGGCTCTGTCAGGAGAGATGCCCATGCTTTCTCTTCACTTGCACTTGAGTCAAACGCTGCGATTCCAATTACCCTCAGGAGTTGAAAACAGCCCAGAAATCCAGCCGCCCTTTAAACATTTAGCCTCTGAACCACAGCCAAGTGCTCCTCTACAGGGATCTGACGAGCCCGCTGAAGGTGCTTCTTTTCTGGGCTGTTCGCTCGTCCGGGGCCCCTACCTGGTTAAACAAAGCTCCCGTCTTGGCAAAGAGTCCAGCCAGCAGCCGGTGCTATAACGCCCTAGCAGATAAACAGGACAGGCGAGGCAGCGTGGCTGTGGAGTGGATGAGGATGATCTGATTGGGGGGATTGAACACTGGAGCTAATGCTGGAGCTAGCAGGCTGCTGCAGGGGAGTGGGCTGCTTGTGTCGGGGACAGGAGTGTGGCCCGAGGTTTCAGTAACTCCAGGCAGAGCGTGCAGTGTTTGGAGGGCTCTCGCAGGGCGTCAACATCTCTATATGTACATGCATGATGTCCTGTGTAACTCTGTGTGCACACTCATCATGGATCTAATGTTAATACACTCATGAACACTGGGCATCCTGTCTGAATACCCTAATGTGTGTGCACCTTGTACATCAATGCATTTGTGTATGTAATTATTTGATGTGTGTCCTGCTTATCCTTTTCTCTCTACTGGACTTACTTATAGTGTGTGCACGTGTACATAATCCGTCGCCTTGGTAAATGTCCATTGTGAAACCTATACTTTGAACAGCATCCGTAAGCTCTGTGTGTGTGTGTGTGTGTGTGTGTGTGTGTGTGTGTGTGTTTTGGGCACAGCACCTCTTACCTGTTGTTGTTCCTGAGTTTGACGTGGCCCCCCGGCTCCAGGATCTGCCCGTTCTTCAGCCAGGTGAGCTGGGGCTCAGGTTCTCCCTGTGCCTGGCACGTGAAGATGGCCGTGGTGCCCACTGGCCGGGCGATGGACTGCGGAGGCTGCACAAAGGTAGCCGGGGCTGAGAGAAGCCAGGGAGGAGGGTGTAGAGTTCATAAATGTCATTACGACTCACTTTATAAAACACAGTGGTTTCTTTTTGGTTTATTCTGAATGAGCTTAAATGAACTGTTTGTTTAGAGCCACACATTGGTATTGGAGAAGCTTTCATATGGATTGACAGCACAGTCTTTCTAAAGAGAGGCGCTAAAAGCTGAACAGAAAGGCATTATGTAGCCTCTAAGCTCTGCTTTATCCTGTCCTTGTACAGCACCATTCAGACACAACATACTGCCTCCACAATCTCATTAACCAGAGGGAAGAAAGCTAAAGACAGGGAGATAAAGAGAGGGAATGAGGGGCAGAGAGATAAGGAAGAGGTAGGAGAGAGAGAAGAAGGAGGGTATGTAAGAGAAGCAGGTGGGAAAGTAAATTGAGAAGGCAGATGAGGCCACATTCACAATCCACTGTGGGCAGCTAAACTACTTACTACTGTGTGGCCGACACTCCCTGCTGAAAGCCTGAGAGCAACAAGCCATTAGCCTGTCAAAAGAAAGAAGTCATCATGACCACCACACCTCTCGCTATCACCAAGGCTTATTTAACTGGTAATGACCCTCACGCCACGCTAGCGGCTAGTGTATAGTACCTGTCCGTCTGGGAAATAAGGCTTAAACGGCTGCATGCATCATACTGCCTCATCGCAGCACACCTTTCCAATTACTCCCCCTCATAACGATGTTGACTTGAACGCTGGGATTGATTGACATATGTATTCATCACAAGTGATCTATTTGCAGACAACTGAATGTGCACCGCAACGTTTTAGATTGTATTGGTACGAAAACCAAACCAGCCAGGGTGCAAAGGTCAGAGGTCGCTATGCCTGCCGTCGCTCACCCTGCTCCCAGTGCTTTGTTAAAGTGGAGCAAGCAGAGTGAACGCAGGGGGACTCTAGGAGATGTGGTCTGGTGCACCTAGCCCTCTCACAGCCCCTTTGCTCCTTGGCTTAACCATCCCTTCTTTCCTCTTTTCCTCCAGCTATCCATTTCTAATGTGCTCCCAGCAGCAATACCCTGTGTATATTGGCTACCTGTCTCCCTGTCCCTCCATCTTCATCTCTCCCTCTCTCCCCCTCCCTCTCTCTCTCTCTCTCTCTCTCTCTCTCTCCCTCTCTCCCTCTCTCCCTCTCTCCCTCCCTCCCTCCCTCCCTCCCTCCCTAGTACATGAGCGTTACTGCTGTGAACAGCTTTTTTTTATCTGGGAATGCTAAAAGCAGCAGCTGGCAATATATCTTATTACATCTTCACACCAGCTCTCACTCAGTCACAGGGTAGCACAACAAAGCATCCCCATCAATCAACATCACAACAATACAGTCGTACATTGGGGCAAAAAAAGAAAAATAATGCTGCTACCTGTCTCCTGGCTCCTACACGAATGTGATAGGTGCCGAGGTGAAAGGCCAGTCGATATACAGCAAACCTTTGCATTGACACATAATTAACAGCCCTGGCGTTCCACTGCGGGGAGGGGCAGCTTGTCTCGCTGTCAACTGGCAGATGAAATGAACTATTGACTAGGAGCCATACTGCGATTGGTCGGGGCCAAGTGCAAGGCCCCTGTGGTCGATACGGTGTGAGTAAAGCCTGCCACAGAACCCTTCCTCCTCGGTCACTGGTAATGTGTGGCCTGGAAGATGTAGGGGTGGGGTGGGGGGGCAGGTATTTGGGAGAGGGGCTGTATTGTGAACGTTTCACTTGTCAGAGATCCCCATTGCTCTTGATTTCACAAGAGATAGGCACGATCGGGTTACCTTACCTTTTTATCTTCAGCTAAGAGTCTTAATCCATTCTTCGGTCCAACTAATTCCAACTGAGCTGCTTTAAGTACGTTGCCTGAGCAGCGGATCTGACAATAATACCACATGTTCCTTGCTGATTAACTATACTTTGTCCATAAATCCAGCATGAAACTACTGTCACAGAGGTTTGCTTTGGCAAAGACTGCCCTGTGCCTTTCCTTGATATATATATTCTGCTTCTGATCTAAATACCTAGCACATTCAGCGAGCAACTGACACAAGGCACACTTAACCTGTCCACAAACTGCTAAGGCACCATATGTTATTTTTAAACTAATGCAGGTATTTGTGCCTCCCAATGTTTAAGAATAAGCTGTTAATAATAAGGTTGCCTAGTCGGCCATGCTGCAATCAGCCATTGCTAATGTGTGGAAAAGACGTTGGCTAGCGAGAGTATGCACAGGCATTCAACAAAAACAAAAAACATACAAACCGATAGTACACCAAACCACTACACAACACTTTAATGTGGCCTTCTCTGAATTGAAGGTTCACATTTAAATATTCACACTGCCTTCCTGATACAGGGCTACTTTGTTCCTGTTTATAGTTAGAGTACGCTACAACGTAGCAATTCCAACTTCATCCATTCATCGGCTTTGGTACTGCACCTAGTAACTCTAACAGCAATAAGGAAGCAAGACAAAATGGCCGTTCCTAAACGATTGACTTCTAAATAAAGAACTGGCAGTGATACTGTCAGCTTGTACTGTTAGGGAGAGCAAAGCTCTGTGGTAAACACCCTCAAGTGGTTTCTAAATAGAACCAGCTGGATGCCTGTGTGTTTCATCACCATAGTCAAGGAGCGACAGAAAGGAGGCCTGGATTCATTGTTTTCTATTTTCCGAAAGGCATGAAAGCCTTGTTGCTGTAGAAAAAGACAGATTTTCAATGTCTCTGTTTGCTCGTTGACATGGGTATTACAAAACAAAGGCTTGTCATCAATCCGGATCCCAAAATATACATGGGGACAAATTCTCAATCAAAGCAACTCCAAGGGTCTAAACGCATAAATGAGAGATGCTCCCATGAGCTCTTTCTCTAAGTGAAGTGACCATTTTTCTAATAATTCAAGTGGACCTAATAGAAAACATGATCAATGATAATCAAAGTCTTCTTTTCCCCGTCCATGACACACGGCTGTTGTGCTTGTCGATGGGGCACCCACCTTGGACCACCAGGCGTCCCTGAGCGGTGCGTCGGACCCGCGTCCCCGGCTTGTTGGCAGCACACACGTAGACCCCCGAGTGCTGCACGCCCACGTCTGAGATCATCAGGTTCCCCGTGCCGAGCACCTGGATGCCCTCCACGCCGATAGGACGTCCGTCTGCTCAGAGGAGCCCGGGACACAGGGGGGTGACAGAGGCGATGGGGTTAGTCAGAGATCAGATATGGCAGCCTTATACATTAGTTCAGCTTTGTAAAACGGCACAAACGTCTGTCAATAACTGTGACTTTTAGACAGTGAACGCACCGGAGCAGGAAGCTGAAGCCTACGGCCACCAGATCAATGATTTAATAATCAATAAACATACATTACTAAACGCACACACACACAGACCCCCCCCCCCCCCCCCCACACACACACACACAATCAGGAAGGAAGGTGGTCACTGTTATTTCTGATCCTTCAACAAGCTGCTCTGCAAAGTTGTTTTCATGGAAGAAGCTGTTGTTGTTCATAATCCGTGAAGTGTGACAGAGCGTGTTTTATGTTGAGGAAACAACAATGAACAAAGGTAGGGAGGACTACAACCACCATTAAGCAAAGCACTCTGTTGCCATGGCCTCCTTCTCCCGCTGTGTGTAGGTGTTGATGTTTAATATATCGCACCCTGATATCTCTAACCCAACCATAACCTGCAGTAAGAGCCAGGTATTTGGTGCCTCTTCCACGGCCATCTGCAGCCTGCAGGGGGGAGGGATGGAGGGAGGGAGGGAGGTGTGGACACACACAGAGCCAGCACCATCCATACGGACACTACTATCCATCTCCTTCCTCATCCTGACCTTTCACACCGGGGGAGTAATCACCTCTGGATCAAACAATGACCATTTAGGACCCAGAGCAGCAGTGTGAACCATTCAGTCAGTAACCTCAATACTCACGACTACTTTAGACTTTCTAAAACAAATACAGAGGTTTGAGGCTGGGAACATTCTGGACTAAAATTTCAGATTAGGAGTAAAAGACAGGATTTGATTTTTTTATCTTGATGATATAATAATAGAGACATAGTTATCGCGCTCATATGATTTGTGAAAATGTTTCTGGATACATATGGGCTCCGTTTTACTCCTCTAAATCAAGTTTCTTAAGAAATGTATTGAAATGCATTTATCCTACTTCCTGCTCTCCCTTTCTATTTCTGTCTCCCTTTTTCTCTAATACTCCTTACGTTTCCCTCGTCCGTTTTCCGTTTTGCTCTACTTTACTTCGTACCCCCCCCCCCCCCTTTCTTGTCAGACATAAATCCAGTGAGTGTTGGGACAGGGGAGGGAGAAGCCTGGCGGGCTGCAGTGTTGATGAATGAAAAGCACCATTCAAACGCTGGCGTTAAGGACTGACGGATGGGAGTCTATCAGCTTCATTATGCTCCGTATTCCAGGGCCCTTCCCTGCTTGTAATCCAATCCACTCCAACCCCACCATGCTAGCATTTCATTCTGCCCACGTTGTGCGAGCTACAATCTCCTCAATCTGATTAGCCGGCCTGCAGGTGGGGCGGGGCGGCTATTTGCATTTTGAACGGCACATCAGATTGGATAATGGCCAAGCAAAACGGAGATACAATTTGTAGGATCGACATGCACGTTTGAGTGATTGTCTAGATGAGGGGACAAGCACACCCACCGACATACACACCAAATCCCAGACGCCTCCACACCTCATAGCAACCACTTCAAAGCTTCCCAGTGCAGTTTTGTAGAAGTTTATCAAGGGAGAAAGGTTGCATTCATCAATGCTCCAACATAATGTTTAGGCCTTAGGGCTCATGTAGAATCCCCTCATCTCGTGTGTGGAAGATACATGCCTCTTACATGTGACATCTCAGAATGCAGAGAAAGATCCCAGGCTCATGGCAAATACCTGCTGGTTTCATGGTCACACATGCCAGTACATGTGCAGACACTTACATGTGAGGGCATCTATGGTCTGTGACACACACACACACACACACACACACACACACACACACACACACACACACACACACACACAGAACTAAAGTGATCTAAGGTACCACTTGTCTGTACACTAACAAAGGCAGTCAGCGGACAAGGCCGTTTCCCTATGCATTTATTTCAGGGTCAATGGGATAAACAGCTTGTGAATGAGCTTTCAGAAACCTTCGAAGCAGAAAGAAAAAAAAGAATGCTTTAAGTTTGCCTTCTGAAAATCAGAAAGCTAGGGACAAGTTCAAACAATGCAAGTGGATCCTAGCTGTCAAATCTCCCAGCGTTTGTACCCAGTTCTCAGTGTGTTTATTTCACAACTTATTATATAAAGAACGGAGGCGTTTTTTCCGCTGCAGTGTGCCGACACCATGCTTGCCATCAAAGCAGAAGTAACAGTGCTTCTCTCTGTGAGACGGATGGGGAAGGCTCCGGAACGCAGACACATGGCAGCAGAGAGATCTAGAGGCCTCCCCTGGCTCCCCCCCCTCTCTCTTACCCAGTCGGCTCCAAGACACGATGGGCCGGGGGTACCCCGTGGCCACGCACTCCAAGATGGCCGTTTGGTGAACGGTGAGCGTGAGGTTCTCGGGACCCACGAGGATCATGGGCTCTTTGTACACCGAAGACTGGGAGCCTGGAAAACAGGAGGGAGAGAAGGAGAGAGGGAGAGAGGCAGGGGGGAGGGAGGGAGTGAGTGCAAGAGCGTGATGGATGGCGGCCTTTAACTGGATTCCTCCACAGTGCATTATCTTGATCGTGTGTATCTGGTGGTGTGCATGAAGGAAGAGCTGTGCTAGCTCTGATTCTAAGGAGGGGAGGGTACAGTAGAGCTGTGCTAGCTCTGATCCTAAGGAGGTGAGGGTACAGTAGAGCTGTGCTAGCTCTGATCCTAAGGAGGTGTGGGCTACAGGGGCTACAGTAGGGCTGTGCTAGCACTGATCCTAAGGAGGTGGGGGCTACAGGGGCTACAATAAGGCTGTGTGTGTGTGTGGAGCATCCTGCCCTGCTGTTCAAAGACCACCGTGAGAAATGGCCAGCTCCCATGTAAGCCACTGAGCCCAGTAGATACTGCCCACAGTGGTAAGCAGCACGGTCATGTGCGTTTCATGGCAGAAGTGTGTATCTCAGGGAGGGTTAGAGCAGCAGGGGGTTAGTTGGCATGGCGACAGAGACCTGAGACAGTGAGGCGGGCCTCGGCGCTGTGCTTCACCCCGGCACTGTTGTGGGCCACGCAGCAAAAGCTCCCGCTGTCCTCCCGTCGCACGCCCGTGATCTGGAGCACGCCGGTGGGCAGCAGGGTGTTCCTGGGGCGGGGGGGGGACAAACAACCGCAGATTAGGACCTAGCAGTCTATGACCTGCAGCTTCCTTACCCCCACAGTATGGATTCACAGATCTGCCGCCCACATTGACCCTGTTCACATTGCACAGTGTTTAAATAACTGTGGATGTTTAGCATCCGGCAGCTAAAGAGCTGAGTCCAAGTCTATTTCAGTTCAGGTCCACTCAAATCAGGTTAGCTTGGCTTTGGGAGGATCTGTAACCCAGTGTGTCTGTGGCGTTCCCTACCTCTGGTCCTTGGTGTCCACAGGGCGGGCGTCTTTCTCCCAGCTGATGACGGGCTCCGGCAGGCCGTGGATCTGGCACTGGAAGCGGGCCACGCCCGACTCTTCCACACGCACCGACTCCGGCTGTACGTGGAAGTCCGCCATGGCTGGAGAGAAGGGAAGAGAGGAGCGGTCAGATTTCTTTCACCCCGTTCATCAACTGAGAATGAGAGGAGAGCGGTGAGGAAAACAGTCGTTACTATAGCCACCTATTACCTCTTTATATCCACTCACTAAGCACTGTGGAGCCTACTGGCTATGGCCGAAAAGGACAGCCGGGTCTTAACCTCGGAATCAAAGAACCTGGCAACGTTCTACTCTACTGTAGCTCAGCCATTTGTATTCAGCGGGACTCCGTCATGATCGGTCGGTTTGCTGGAAATGAATGTATTCTAACAAACCCACAGAAGAATCTCATAGAACAGACACCCAGGCTGCACGGAGCCTCTGTGTTTCGATGAATGAGCACAGACGATTGCTTAGGCCAATTCACAGCATTACATTGAGGATGCAGTGTTGATGATGGTCTACATCAATAGATATTTCTCCACAGATGAGCAGACAGGTGGTTATGACGGCCAGTCCACCAGCTCCCCCCCTCCAGTGCCGTGTGAATCAGCAAGCCAGGCTCCACCAGCCCCCAGCACGGCACAGTAATTCAGCCAGCATGACAGGCCAGCCCACTGGTACTGAGCGGACACGCTACCCGAGACTGGTGCTCAGCGCTGTCATCTAGCTCCCGAGAAACGGATTGATCTCTGCGCCTGTGAAACTACAGGCCCACAAAAGGGACTCGGGTACCATGACAGCACAAACATGAGGTGGTCTCGCCATGCCGACGCACGCGCACGCCCACGTTCATAGCTGGAGCCAAACTCCGCATTTCACATGTCTGCTCCCCACAGAACAAAGGCGCTGTGAAAGTCGGGGCACGTAACACAAACTCAATTAGGAGGAAGCCTGTCTCATTCACAGCTCCACCACCGTCATCAGGACAAGTGCACTTGTTTAAATGTCAAATGTAATTAGCTTTTACCGAGCAGGACTTATCAGGACACTCTTAAGAAAGAATAGACCCCTCCTTGTCCCTGCCATTATGTGCTACTCCAACTGGGAAAGGAGCTTGCGCCAAACTAGCGCTGTGTGTCCGCATGAGTCAGACACCAGCAATGTCCTGACATTCAAAACGCACCATTGTTCCGTAGCATGTTGCTCTGTCAACCTAAATACCCATACCAAAAAGAGAGGCTGGGGAAAATACTGAAAGGGGCAGACAAAAGAAGAAAGCAGACCTTAGATAAGCGTTCAAAAACAAAGAAGGTTTGCCGCGAACTAGACAACAGTCTTACAGACACTGACCATGTAGAAGACTTAGAGAAGAGGAGAGTCTGAAATGGAAGGGCCAGTAAAGTCCCCCACAATTGGAATGGCATTACGACTTGCCAAGTTACTGCAAAACAATGTTTTCTTTGTTTGATCAAATTGCCAAGGAAACAGTCCAAAACAACCTCTGACATGAATTGAAAAGCGAACAAAAAGCAATTTGAAAAGCCCAGCGCTCTTCCAGCATCTCTGCAGCCCATCATTATTACACCATGGCTCTGTGAGCAGAGCTTCTTCCAGCCCAGGCTTTGATGAGAAACGTGGCATTTTTCAAAGTGAATTGACCTTCAGAGTCACATGAACTGGATCTGGGCTGATTTTGAATTCCTCCGGCGTTGCCATAATGCAGTTGGTACGTAATAAAGCCCCCATCGGATGAAGCCGCGATAAGCCCCATTCAGCTCAAACGAGTTAATGTTTTCATCATTATTGTCATTTGGAGACATTTCGTGTTATCGTTTCATATCCCGTGGAGAAGGGTTTTTGTGCTCATCACAGCCTGAAATGATTGGCGGTAATAGAGGCAGAAATTGCCCGGTTGCAGCAGAAGACAAGTAGTATTGTTATGTTTCCCCTGACACCTCCTAAGTCCTTCCGATACCTCAGCGCTGGCAACACTCCCTCACAGAGGCACAGGGGGAGTGTTTTCTCTCCTTACCATGTGACACAGGCCCTACCTATAAACAGCTGCCATGGTGACCTGACATTATGGGCCGGTGGGGCCATGCCCCATCAAAGTAACAAACACACATAATACAAGGGAATTGTAAACTCCATGGTAATAAAAAGTTCCCAAACTGAAATGCTAGTAAGGAAAAGGCATACGACAGGTCATGAAGATCATAACTAGATGATAATAGGATGGTGAAGCGGGTGTGGTGTTTGGTGGGGCCGGCCCCATGTCTGCACAGAAACAACAGCGATCACTGACAGAAATTCAACCAAAGCGTTCAGTCGCGCATGCGCTTTACCATTTCTTGAATGAGAACGGGGGGCACGTCAGGCCTGGCCCCTTGCTTTACTGCACATGACTTGTCACCTGCACCTTGCTTGTCAGTGAGTTAGCTTGCTACTGCTATCAGAGACAATTAACACAGTTGAGTAAGCCTAATGTGTTTGAACAAAAACTGGAAATCAAACGGTTAGGCAAATCAAACATTTAGGCCCGCGTCAACCGATCGATCTTGTGACAAAGGAAAATAAAGAAATTGTGTTTTTAATAATGAATGGTTCACGAAGAAAAAGTGGTTTAGAATAGTTTTTATTTAGTTTCCCTTGTTTTTTACTTGGCGTGGTTGGAGGTGAGACCATATTGACAAACTCGGGGTATAAGTATTAAAAACACCTTTCAGAAAGGCCAGTAAAAAGGTCGCACATAGTCCATATCATTTATGGATGTTTTCTGAGAAATAGCTTCTCACTGTGTACATTTCATGAATGTAGGACAGGCTATTGCCTAGTCTCAATCAAAATAGCAGTTTATAAATAAAAATGAAACAATCTAGGCCTAAGCTTTTTGTTTAGTTGACCATAGACTTTATGTACTGCATTGTCAAATGATCAGCTGCATTTCCGTGGTGCTACAGATTGCGTATCAACGTGTGGGTCTTGTCTATAGAAAATTAGTGTTTTAGCGCATTTAAATGTTGGTCTTTTTTTTTTTGTGCCCCACCGGTAAATAAATCCACCAGCCGCCACTGAACGGCTGGACTTTTTACTGGGGCAATTCAGACTAAGTGGCCCTCTCAAGGGTCCAACTGCTGTGGCCCCATCTGGGAATCCCTGAAGCCTTGTCTCTTTAAAGTGGCTTTCGTCGCAAAGCCAAGTCCCTTTTGAGATTGCTCAAGGCGAAGGTACTTCAAGATGACCATCAACATAACAGCAGATGTGCCCTTAACGTATTTAAATAGCTTCATGCACTGAGAGGCAGTCCCTTTAGGCAGTTACCTCACATTCATGTAGTTCACTGGGCTTAGGAGAACCACCCCTCTCTGACCACACCACCCTGTCCCAAAACATTTGACCTCGCTATGGAAGAGTTCACTTTCCCAAATGTTATGCAACACTGACGGCGGCCCTTGATTGGTAAACCTGGATGGATAAGACATTTTATGTGTAAATGTCACCTAAATGTTTCCCTGCCTGCTTAACTAAAAGGTAGAAGCTATCATATCCTCCTCATATCCTCCCTACCTCCCCGTCTACCTTGGCATTCAGATGCCATGTTAGCCTGTAGATTCTTTTTTCTCCCAGCTGTGTATTTCATATGTATTTCCATCATGCAACAAAAATACCTGCTCCCAACCTCATCAACATAGGCCTAATCATCTTCATCATAACCCTATTGATGTAAATATTGCCTTCCTTCCTGTCTCCACCCTTCTGAACAGCGTGACGCAGTGGGAGATGGAGCCCCAGGCGGAGGAGTAGGAGGTCTGACCGTGTGTGGAGAACTGATTTAGAGACCAGGAGGCACTGCAACCATCACCACCACTGCTGCTGCACAGGGCTAGGTGCACTGACACGCTGAACACAATGTACAGAACCCAGGCACAACACACACACACACACCCACACACGCACGCACGCGCGCGATTAACGTGATCAAAGGCATCTCACACACACATGCTTGAAGGGAGGAGTCCACATAATAGAATGTTGAGATGTCTTGGAAGTTGGCACACATGCATTTATGTATATTTGAACAGGAAACATTGAGCTGCCTCTAAGTCTTCAGAGCCTTTTTTTTTAATCTAGACAGACAGTATGAATCCACTGTAAAATACCATTACCATACAAAGTCCTGTATGGTATGGGTGGGCAGTGTCATGGGCTTGTGCCCTGAGACAAAGTGTGTGTTGATGTGTTTATAATATTTTGTCATATTTCTCTCGTTTGCTGTTTCTTGTTGTTCCCAAACAAAAAGATTCTGTGTTGTAAACGATATAAAATGCTATAGGCACAGCATATTCAAATGTTACTCATGATTCCACTTTTCCATGGATGAAAGTGAGATGTCTTTGGTGTTAAAGTTACTGCACAGTAAAAAAAAAACTGTGGGCTACAAAGTGGCATCACCTACAAGGACACAAACACCGACAAAAAAACAACCACCAAAAAGCAGCCACACTTTGTTTAAGAGCCTATGTCCAGCATGGTACCAGGAACACAAGGGAGCGAGAGGGGGGGGGGGGGGGCTGAATGGTGGAGAACAAAGGAGGCGAGAGAGGGGGAGCCGCCCCTTGGAGAGACCTGTGGTGAGTAGTCATGGTGCCTGTTCCCTGGAGCGGGCCCATGTGTGTGTCCACAGACGCAGCCCTCTGCCCCCTCGCCCTTCATACATAAAACATGCTATGCACTGAGGGAGAGGCCCACACCCCTACTGTCCTCCCTCCCCCCCCCCCCCACACACACGTTTACCCCCTCGCCCTCCTCCCTACACACACACACACACACACACACACACACACACACACACACACACACACACACACACACACCTCCCTCGCCCCCATCCCACACACACACACACACACACAGGCAGAAACAAACTGACCTACACGCAAATATATAGTTACACAAACACAACAGCGGACTCAGTAATGAGCACGGCCACAGACACACACACTTTGAAAACCTCAGCAAGTATGGATGAACTGATAAATTCTACAGACCCACGTGTAAGTCTCATCTCTGAAGAGGGGAGAGCCAAAGGAACCCCCTTATCAAACACCTTCTTACCATAATCATCTTCGTCCTCATAAGGAAAATGTAACTGAATGTCCAGATAAGACACATAGACTAGGGCTGTCAAATGATTAAATGGGTGTCAATAGTTAATCGCGATTAATCTTAAATTAATCGCACTGTATTTATCTGTTGAAAATTGACAAAAGAATGACATTTTTCATGTTTTTGATACTCTTATCAACAGAGGAGTGGCTTAATGCAAATGTATTTTTATTATTAGAAATCAATTAACCACACAGGTACAGTAGTTAGCATAAGAAATATGCTCACATAACATGGTAAAACCAAGCCTGGTAAATTTGACATTACTTACACACCAAAGTAAGTAGGCCTCTCATCAAATGACCACTACCACCATCACAATGTGTTCAACTGTCCAACCTTTTTTTAAGCATTAACGCGAATAGACAGGTCAAGTATTTACCAATATGCTCAAATTTTAAGCCAAATAAACGATTTATCTAAAACAAAACACTAATTGACAACGCAAGCTTCACTCTAGCACCGAAAAGGCATACCCGACATTCTTTACAATGTATATCTAATGGACTCGTGGTAGCGAACCAACTTTAATTTCTGCGTTCTGACTAAACACTGAGTTCATTGTAGGCTATGACAGACATTGGTCACTAAAATGTTCCATTACTTTAGTATCAAAGATTACTCACACTTCTAAAGAAAACCAGAATGTAAATGTGTCCAACTTCACATGTGGAAAAGGCTCGCAAGCGAGATGTTTTGGGGGCAAACGGGACTGTCTGCATTAGCTGTGTGCTTGGCTAGCAAATGGTAGGCTATCTAAGATCAGATGTTCTCCAGTAGTAACTCAATTCAAATCGACAGTAACTGCAAATAACTTTGGTCTTGCGGACAGACCCAGGGTTTGTAGCTGAACTTGACATTCAAAAATGCCCGTTTCTTTATCCATTGCTTGCTGGTTGCCGTCCGATTTACGACTGCGTTAATTGCGTTTTTTTTTTTGGCGTTAACTTGACAATGACAGCCCTAGTATAGACACAAAACAAAAACACAACCTACCCAACAACATCACAGCAAGTTCAAGCACATGCAGCCTAACACCCCACCACACCCACACGCACACCAACACAAAAACAACCAAAGATAAGCATGTATGTACTCAGCAGTGGTCCCAGTCCCACTTGACTTGTTTTTATGACAGTGCCAGTGTGTGGAGAAACACTCAAACATTATTAGACAGGGAGCCGCTCCCCGCACGGCCCGCCGCTGGAAATGAAGCTGATCTAATTACTGGAATAGTGCGAGGAAGAAAGACAGATATGTACACACACACACACACACACACACACACACACACACACACACACACACAATGTGTGCAGAGTGACATGCTGTTCAGAAGCAGCTGGTTTCAAGACAATAACCAGTACTGTTGAGTGACTGCCTGACTGACTGACTGACTGACTGACTGACTGCCTGCCTGCCTGCCTGACTGACTGACTGACTGCCTAACTGACTGACTGACTGACTGACTGCCTGCCTGCCTGACTGACTGACTGACTGACTGCCTGCCTGCCTGCCTGACTGACTGACTGACTGACTGCCTGACTGCCTGACTGACTGACTGACTGACTGACTGACTGACTGGATGACTGACTGCCTGCCTGCCTAACTGACTGACTGACTGACTGACTGACTGACTGACATTGACTGACTGACTGGATGACTGACTGCTGGATGACTGACTGCCTGCCTGCCTAACTGACTGACTGACTGACTGACTGGATGACTGACTGACATTGACTGACAGACTGACTGTAGTTTAGCACTTTTCCACTTCCATTACTACTCAGAAAAGAACCCGCTCAATGTCAAAACAGTATTTCTGCAAAGGACCAGCTCAGAGTGAAAGAATGACCGTATAGGCACAGTGGCACAGCAGGTTGGGCTGGATAAACGCTGAGCCTTCCACCGGTGTTTAAACCGCTGTTGACTTGAGGGCGTACCCCTCGTTCCACCTATGAGAAAGCCTTGTTTTAGGCTGGGACGATGGCGCTGCAGTGGAGACGTGCGTGGTGAAGGGGGCTGAGCGGGGTTGAGTCATCGGGATGACAGCGGTAACGACACACGCAGCGTCCGCCATGGCACGGCTCTCAAGGCCCTCCGTTCTCCCCTGAGCTCCAGCCCCCTCCCTCCACCAGGCTGCACAGACCACTGCCCCCCCCCCCTCCAGCAGGCTGCACAGACCACTGCCCCCCCCCCCTCCAGCAGGCTGCACAGACCACTGCCCCCCCCCTCCAGCAGGCTGCACAGACCACTGCCCCCCCCCCCCCTCCAGCAGGCTGCACAGACCCCTGCCCCCCCCTCCAGCAGGCTGCACAGACCACTGCCCCCCCTCCAGCAGGCTGCACAGACCCCTGTCCCCCCCTCCAGCATGCTGCACAGACCCCTGTCCTCCCCCTCCAGCACGCTGCATAGACCCCCGTCCCCTCCCTCCACCAGGCTGCACAGACCCCTGTCCCCCCCTCCAGCAGGCTGCACAGACCCCTGTCCCCCCCCTCCAGCAGGCTGCACAGACCCCTGCCCCCTCCCTCCAGCACGCTGCACAGACCCCTGTCCCCCCAGCAGGCTGCACAGACCCCTGTCCCCCCTCCAGCAGGCTGCACAGACCCCTGCCCCCTCCCTCCAGCACGCTGCACAGACCCCTGTCCCCCCCAGCAGGCTGCTCAGACCCCTGTCCCCCCCCCCTCCAGCAGGCTGCACAGACCCCTGCCCCCTCCCTCCCGCTCGCTGCACACCCCCCTGTCCCCCCCAGCAGGCTGCACAGACCCCTGTCCCCCCCCCTCCAGCAGGCTGCACAGACCCCTGCCCCCCCCCCCCTCCCAGCAGGCTGCACAGACCCCTGTCACACACCCCCCCCCCCCCTCCCCCAGCAGGCTGCACAGACCCCTGTCCCCCCCCTCCGTGGCCATGGTGGTAAACCACTAACATGGAGATGAGGCCCCCATAAATAATGGAGGCGCAACAGTATATGATGCTATTCCAGAGGCCTTTAAATAGTCCTCCCCCTTGAAGAGACCTCCGAGATGGCATGTTAATGCAGAGGCACTGTTTTATTGAACCACCCTGACGCCCCCCTCCACGAAACACACACACACACACACACACACACATGCACACACACACCCTCTCAAGTCCCAAGCAGGGTGTACACTTGTCATCCATCTGCGGGGCTGTGGCGCGTGATGATGCTGTCCCAGGGAAAAGAAGAGAGAGAGAGAGAGAGAGAGAGAGAGAGAGAGAGAGAGAGAGCGGGAGCGTGAGGGAGGAAGGGAGGGGGCAAGAGGAAGAGAATCTGCTATTTCCCTGGCAACAAGCGCCTCCCCCTCTCCTCTGTGCTACAGGTCACTAGAAGGCACCACAGCACGTACAGTAGGAGATGACCCTGTGAATCCCTGTCCCCTAGTCAGTAGGAGATGACCCTGTGAATCCCTGTCCCCTAGTCAGTAGGAGATGACCCTGTCCCCTAGTCAGTAGGAGACGACCCTGTCCCCTAGTCAGTAGGAGATGACCCTGTGAATCCCTGTCCCCTAGTCAGTAGGAGACGACCCTGTCCCCTAGTCAGTAGGAGATGACCCTGTCCCCTAGTCAGTAGGAGACGACCCTGTCCCCTAGTCAGTAGGAGACGACCCTGTCCCCTAGTCAGTAGGAGAGCACTGTCCCCTCGTCAGTAGGAGATGACCCTGTGAAACCCTGTCCCCTAGTCAGTAGGAGATGACCCCTAGTCAGAGGAGACGACCCTGTCCCCTAGTCAGTAGAGATGACCCTGTGAATCCCTGTCCCCTAGTCAGTAGGAGACGACCCTGTCCCCTAGTCAGTAGGAGATGACCCTGTCCCCTAGTCAGTAGGAGACGACCCTGTCCCCTAGTCAGTAGGAGATGACCCTGTGAATCCCTGTCCCCTAGTCAGTAGCAGATGACCCTGTGAAACCCTGTCCCCTAGTCAGTAGGAGACGACCCTGTCCCCTAGTCAGTAGGAGACGACCCTGTCCCCTACAGTAGGAGACGACCCTGTCCCCTAGTCAGTAGGAGATGACCCTGTGAAACCCTGTCCCCTAGTCAGTAGGAGATGACCCTGTCCCCTAGTCAGTAGGAGATGACCCTGTGAATCCCTGTCCCCTAGTCAGTAGGAGATGACCCTGTGAAACCCTGTCCCCTAGTCAGTAGGAGACGACCCTGTCCCCTAGTCAGTAGGAGATGACCCTGTCCCCTAGTCAGTAGGACCCTGAGTCAGTAGGAGACCCTGTCTCCTAGTCAGTAGGAGATGACCCTGTGAATCCCTGTCCCCTAGTCAGTAGGAGATGACCCTGTGAATCCCTGTCCCCTAGTCAGTAGGAGATGACCCTGTCTCCTAGTCAGTAGGAGATGACCCTGTCCCCTAGTCAGTAGGAGACGACCCTGTCCCCTAGTCAGTAGGAGATGACCCTGTGAATCCCTGTCCCCTAGTCAGTAGGAGATGACCCTGTGAATCCCTGTCCCCTAGTCAGTAGGAGATGACCCTGTGAATCCCTGTCCCCTAGTCAGTAGGAGACGACCCTGTCCCCTAGTCAGTAGGAGACGACCCTGTCCCCTAGTCAGTAGGAGATGACCCTGTCCCCTAGTCAGTAGGAGATGACCCTGTGAATCCCTGTCCCCTAGTCAGTAGGAGATGACCCTGTGAATCCCTGTCCCCTAGTCAGTAGGAGATGACCCTGTCTCCTAGTCAGTAGGAGATGACCCTGTCTCCTAGTCAGTAGGAGATGACCCTGTCCCCTAGTCAGTAGGAGATGACCCTGTGAATCCCTGTCCTCTAGTCATGTGGGATCCATAGCTAGCATTCAGCCCCGTGCTACAGAACACTGTCCTCCAATGACAATGGCGCCTGTTCCTGCTGCTGTCTGTCCACCCTGAGGGACTCACTCATCCATACTGTGCATCAGTCTCTCCTCCTCCCTGCCTCTGAGCTTCCTCCCTCCCTCTCCCTCTCTTCTTCACTTTTCCGCACCACATCTCTCCATACCCCCATCCTTCATTAGCAGCCTCTTGGTGTGCAATCAAAGAGCCTCACTGTAATGCAGTGACTGTGTGTGTGTGTGTGTGTGTGTGTGTTTTAAAAGAGAAGTGGTGTGCTGCAGTCGTATTGATGGATCTGCTGGAGAGGAGCCCTGGGGGCCATGTTAAATCCAGCTAGATAGATGGCTGTCATTAAGGCTGTTATGGAGGGACCTCCAGTCACACACACTTAAACAGCAGACACACCCAAACTAATGTACTGACGCAAACAACAACACAACCCCTACATACACAACGTCAACACGCAAAATGACAGAACACACACAGAAACAGGCGCCGTTTCTGTCCCAGGCAGGGAATGGTTTTCATCTTCGCAGCCTCCACCTCTCCATCTCGGAGGAGAAAGGGCCATGTGACCTTTGTGTGCGTCTCTGCTGCTGGGCGGCAGGGAGGGAAGGGGCCGGTGGTCTGATGTATGGAGCGCCTGGACAGAATCCCCGGCTAATTAGCTCGTTACGAGGAAAAGAGGTCTTTGTGACGGGGAGCAAGGACGAGCTAGGAGAGGGCTCTCTCTCCCGTTCCAAACAGCTCCAGTGACTCCCTCCACTGGGATGGCGGGCCTCCACAGAGAGACGGATTAGGTGGAGGCCCCAGACAAAAGAGGCTGTGGTGTTTCTTGCCGTGCCACGGAGCCAGATGGGCTGAGGAGAGAGGTGTGCCTGCTGGGTGGTGGCTGGTGTCACTGAGGGGCCCCGCCCCGGCCTCGGGACAAAGAGCAGGGCCTCTACCCCTCCCCATGGCCCCCCGGTACGCCTCACACACACACACACACACACACACGCACACACACACACACGCACACACGACGCCCCAAACCCTCTTGCTTTGACACACACCACCGCCAACCACATCCATTCTAATCCTCAAATCCCTATGTGCAGCCCCACGTACATGCATGCTCTAACCCCCCGGCATGACTCTCTGTCCCCTCCCCTCAACACACACTGTCTGCGTCTCCACCCCTCACCCCCTCAATTAACCAGCGCCGGGGAAAACAGCACAGAGGACCTTAAGAGATTATCTCAGTGAGTGTGAAGGGAAAAGGGAGGAGGGGAAAGATGGACAAGAAGAAGAGATAGAGCGCTAGACAGACACACGAAGATGAAGAGAAAAACACGAGGAGCAGGGTAGAGAACACAAAGACGAAAGGAGAGAAAAGAAGGAGGGGAAATGGAGAGATATAAAGAAGCATGAAAGATGCTGGAAGCAGGCAGAGATGTGTGTTGACGTTCACAATGGAGACGCGGCTGGACGCTGCAGCAGTCTCCTCTTCACGGCATCATCAAACACCTGAGCGCTAAAGCAACAAAGGGAGGACGGTGTGTGTGTGTGTGTGTGTGTGTGTGTGTGTGTGTGTGTGTGTGTGTGTGTGTCTGTGTGCGCACTCTAATGACTGACCCAACAGAGGCCCACATGCTCATTAGTGCACTTAAAACCCTCGGCGCTAATAATCACACTACCAGTGGGAGAGAACGAGAGAGAGGGTGAGAAGAGTGTGAGGGAGTGTGACAGGGAGAGAGAGTGTGACAAAGAGAGAGAAATAGGGAGTGTGACAGAGAGAGGGAGTGAGAGAGAGAGAGAGAGTGTGACAGGGAGAGAGAGTGTGAGAGAGAGGGAGAGAAAGAGTGTGAGCTAGAGAGAGTGTGAGAGGGAGAAAGAGAGTGTGAGAGGGAGGGAGGGAGTGTGACAGGGAGCCTCAATGGTATATGCAAACACTCCTCATCCTGGGTTCACACACACCGACAGGGGGAGCTAGTAACACACTGGTAACACACACACACACACACACACACACACACACACAGTTCCAGATGAGGCTGAGCAGACAGTGTCACACTTGGCTGCACTATGGGGATGTGCCAGCTGTTCACACACTGAATCCCCCTATTCACACATGGGGTGAGTGAGGAAAGACAGAGAGCGAGCTTCAGAAGGAGAGCAGCCTTACAGGTGTAGAGAGAAGTCTCCTTCTAACCTTACCAGAAGCTTCCTCGTCTGATCCAACCTCACACTACTTACAGCGCAAGCTTTCAGATGCCATGTGTGTGAAGCCTGGCTACACCACCCAACATCCCTCTCCTCTCCCCTCCCCTCCCCTCCTCTCCTCTCCTCTCCAGGCGCAGTGCCGTGAGCCAAAGGTAGGGAGCTTCAACACGACTGAGAGGAGGACATACTACCACACAGACAGCAGCTACATCTGAGAGGGAGGGAGGCGGGGGACGCAGGGAGAGCGGAGGGCTAGAACTAGAGCTCACGCTCACCAATGAGGAAATAGATTTCCACTATCTGATGCAGCCCCACAATAGGACGCGTCCCCACACCTGATTGTTGCCAGGGAGACGGCACACAGCACGCAGCTCCCTCATTGCCCGCTGGCCACGTTTTCTAATTAACATCACCCATAGCACCGGGCGCCGCAAGCGCCTTTCTCATTCAAATGAGAAGCCTTCCTCGTTTCTCTCCCGGAGATATGAGGTCGCATCCACGCAGAAACATCTTTAATGTCCCTCCCTCGCAGCACGGCCACACAAAGAAACAAGAGAGGGAGACGGAAAACCAACCTCTGCGCCTCCTTTCTCTCTCTGTCAACGCGGTTGAAATATCGCAGAAATGGCTCGGAGACATCTGGGCACGGCAAAGTAACAGTTATATTCAAATGGAAATGCGCCTCTTGTTTAGTGGTGAGGCGGGGCGGGGCTGAGGAGGGGCGGGGCTGAGGGCCACGGCCGGGACAGGACCCACGGTGAACAAACGCTCATTACTTTCGTCTCATTAGGGGAGGAACTGCTGGGAGGCCGTGGGGAGAGCACTAAATCTGTCCCTCCGTGGGTCGCCCCGCCCCTCCAGCCCCGCCCCTCCAGCCCCGCCCCTCCAGCCCCTCGTCTCCAGCCCCTCCCTCGCTCCGTATGCTGGTCTCAGGATCGGGCCATTGGTCACCAGAGGTTTTGGACATCGCTGTGTGTGACTGGGGCTCCTTGGGTTGTGTGAGCAAATGTGTGTTCACACCATGTTTTTACCCAGAAGTGTGTGTTTGTGTGTGCAGTATCTGAATCAGCTATTTGGTTGGTTGGTTGTTTGTTTATGTGTGTGTGCGTGCGTGCGTGCGTGCGTGCGTGTCAGGCTCCGAGTGGTGAACTTTCCGGTGACGGTGAAACTGGCCACAATGTGAAGACAGGGGCTATGGTGGAGAAGATGGATGAGCCCACATCTGGCACTGCCTCGCCCCCCTGGCCTGAAAGACGCTGGGCGGGGCAGCCCCGTGCGCTCCACTACACACGCCGCCGCCCTCCCCGCACACACACAATGGAGCCTTTTGGAGGGCCACCTCTTGTCTGGGAGAGGCCGGTCCCCAGTGAATTCAGACAGCTACCTTCTGGGCCCCAAGTGGGCAGTGGTAACCATGTGTCTCTGTCACAGGACTCCCCCACCCCCACAAAGGCACCCCGACTCCTCCCAAAACGATGCCCTAAAAGCACGTTGCATGTAGCCCTCATGTCCGCTCCCTTTACACCATGTAAGTGTGTGTGAAACAGCACCCTCAGCCCAAGTATGTGCTCTACTGCCTCACCTTCTTTCTAATTCTCTCTCTTCTATCTCTCCCCCCCCCCCCCCCAATTTGCGCCAGACTTGCTCACCCAACATATTACGACAGACTTGCTTAGGACATAGGACACACAGACCGACTCCAGGTGAATTGGCAGTGACTGGTCAGGGCACTGGTAGGAGAATGGAGCATGTTTTTTGATGGACCTCCACATTGCCCCAGCCCCAGTGTCTTTCTGCTGGCCTGTGTTTCCCTAAGCAGTGATAGCTCTGCAGGTACCCTGAAGCACATCAACACCAGCACAGCCATCTGCTCCCAACATGAAAGTCAACGCAAGAGGCTTGCCTGTGCCTGCCACAGGCTCGTAAAGCAGCATGGTCCGTGGACACAGGTTAGTTATTAAACCGTGTGTGTGTGTGTGTGTGTGTGTGTGTGTGTGTGTGTGTGTGTGTGTGTGTGTTCAAGCTCCTGACGCCATCGAGCACGCTCAACTCCGTAAAAACAGCTATGTTTCCTGGATACAAGCCCAGGAGAGAGTGTGTGTGTGTGTGTGTTTGTGTGTGTGTGTGCACATACTCAGTCCTGCACGCTGAGCTTTTAGCGTGTGACACACTTTCACACTCAACCTGTAACGCACAAGGCCAACCCATATGGGCACACACGCATGAGCTCAGTGACTCCCACATGGGTGCAGAGACTATGCTCGCTGCCTCGCCTGCTCTCCTAACAACCCCCCCCCCCCCCACACACACACACACACACACACACAAAAACACACTCGCAAACTCCGAGACCCCTCTCTGCTACGTCAGTTCAACTGACAGCAGTAATGAGTTTCTTCAAAACGCGAGGCAACTGGCACCCACTCAAGGGGAATTTTTCAGCCTGAATTGCGGCCATTAATCACAATCTAGGGCGATGCTGGGCTATCCCGTGTGTGTGTGTGTGTGTGTGTGTGTGTGTGTGTGATTCATTTGTGTGAAACATGTGAGGAAAGTGTGCAAGTGTGAAACAATAAGCAATGGAGAAAGATCTAGCTAGACGTGTTCAAAACAATAAGCAATGGAGAAAGACCTAGCAAGATGTGTTGAAAACAATAAGCAATGGAGAAAGACCTAGCAAGATGTGTTGAAAACAATAAGCAATGGAGAAAGACCTAGCTAGATGTGTTCAAAACAATAAGCAATGGAGAAAGACCTAGCTAGATGTGTTCAAAACAATAAGCAATGGAGAAAGACCTAGCTAGATGTGTTCAAAACAATAAGCAATGGAGAAAGACCTAGCTAGATGTGTTCAAAACAATAAGCAATGGAGAAAGACCTAGCTAGATGTTTTGAAAACAATAAGCAATGCAGAAAGACCTAGCTAGATGTTTTGAAAACAATAAGCAATGGAGAAAGACCTAGCTAGATCTGTTCAAACAACAAAACACAAACAGCTTATGAATGTGTTCAAAACAGCTCTGCTTGAAGAACTACAGGCCTGTCTACTGTCCCATGGGTCTGGGAGGGCGCGCACACACACACACACACACACACACACACACACACACACACACATAGGGCTGAAGGAAGGGAGGCCGAGGTGTGTCCCGGGAGTAAATAACAAAAGCCCAGATTCCCCATTCAGTAAATATGAGCTCAATTACTGGCAGGAGAGGCGTAGCTCCATCCATCACAGACCAACGAGGCGGAGAGCCAGGAGGAGAGGAGAGGAGAGGAGAGGAGAGGAGATATCTGCATGCAGGCCCACAGACATTATTTGGTGGATATTAAATACATAGATTGGAGCAGAATGCAGCAAAGCCATAAAAATACACTCACAGCAACAGCGCCCACCCCAGGGCAGTGAAGACTACCTGTGATGCAGTGAAACACACATTTACACACACAGAGAACATCATAAAACGTGCCGCATCCTCCTACCAGTGCCCTGACCAGTCACTGCCAATTCACCAAGAGTCGGTCTGTGTATGTGTGTGAGCAAGACGTAATATGTTGGGTGAGCAAGTCTGGCGCAAATTGGCTGCCGTGGTATCACTCAGACTGAGTGTTGTGTTTGATAGCTGTCGGTCCATTCGTTGTTTGTTCTGTGGTATTGATTGGCAACCAAACTGTGTAAAGCGCTTTGAGTATCTAGAAAAAGCGCTAAAAACGAAATAAAATGAATTATTATTTTTAGCAGACACCGTGAAACACCATTTATTCAACATACTCCTCCCAAAAAGCTGGCCTATCTATCTTCTGATTTTTTCCTCCTCCCTCCCTCCCTCCGTGCTTCCCTTTCCCCCCTCGTTCCGGCAAGCCCCCAGGCAGCCGTCTGACTGTTGTCACCAGGGATACCCCCTCCCCCACTCGTTGATTAGGACCCCCTCTAGGAGCCAGCTAATCTACATGAATTCATGCTAATACGGCGTACAACACTGCTTGGTGTCCACCCATTGATGTGTGTGTGTGTGTGTGTATGTGTCTCTCTCTCTCTGCCACACACTCAGCACAGTGCCAAT
>JAPMUY010002204.1:55000-205040 GCA_026901105.3 Galaxias olidus
GGAGAGGATAGACGGGCTTTTGTGTGCGTTTGTCTGCGCCAGTGGGTGTGTGTGTGTGTGTGTGTGTGTGTGTGTGTGTGTGTATATGCTTTTGGTTGACATGCAGGTGTCTTAATCAGCTGAGAGAATGGAGATAACAATGGCTGAATGGACCCAACATGGAGGGGATTCTATCTCGGCACTGACGGACGGACAGACAACAAGGCAACACCAGATAGAAACCCACTCTCGTCCCTCCGTCTGTCCTCTTCTCATCTTTCAAGATGTTACGGTCAAAACGAAATGGGCAGCAAAGGTAGAAGAGGAAGAAGGAGGATTCTTTTTATTGCTGGAGGGTGTGGGTCCCATAAAGGCTCCTTTAACGGGCGGCTGTGTAAAGACTAGTGGAGCGCGCTGACACGCCAAGCAATACTATACAATACACCTAAACACACACACACACACAAGGCACCCAGATACAAAATTACCATTCTCCCACTCTCTGATATAAGCTTATCGCTGCACACATTCACACTTTACAACAAGCTGCAGGGCGAGACAGTCTTTCAGTGTTTTTGCACTTGGCCTCTCTAAGCACCGCCCCTGTCTAGCCTTTAGCGCTGCTCTCTGCCCTCTGCCCTCTTGGCACAGACCTGTGACCTCTCTTATCCAGGAATTCCCCCTCGAGCCCCCGCCAAAAAGCAGAGCAACAGGATAAAAGCTGGGGTGGTCTGACAAGAGACATCCGGAGACCCAGTCACTCTTTATGTACTGACACACACACACACACACACACACACACACACACACACACACACACACACACACACACACACACAATGAGTCATCTCCACCCACAGCGGCCACGCAGACACCTCAATGTCACCCTACCACGGACAGGCCTATTCCAGAGGCATCCGCAGCTGCAGCACCAAGCAAAACTTAGTGGGTTGTAGGAGTGAAAAGCAGCAGGAGGGACAGGCCCACCATTAGAGGAGCCTTAAAGCTCAGCTCACAGGTTCCCCCTAGACTCCCCCTCTGCACCAGAGAGCCCCGCCGCCCTGGCACCGCTCCATCAGTGTGACTCAAACATAAGACACCAACCACCTCCCCATCTCCGCATAGAGGAAACCTGTTAGCCAGCTAGTTTGAGGCAAGCTGTGCACAGACACAGACATGGGGATAATGAGGAGAGAGAACCAAAATAGAAATAGAGTGACTAGTGAAAGAAAAGAGAACAGGAATACGGCGCTGCGATCAGAGCTCTAAGAGTTCTAAGGAAAGCAAAACGGAGAAGAGAAGAGGGCAGTTCTAGCTTGGAGAAGGAAAAGAGAGAGAGAGAGCTCTGGAGGACAAAGTTCACCTCCGCTAGGCTCTGAGCTAACATGTGGCTCCTCTGTTAGCGAGCCAACAACATCTCCACAAACACAGACACCCTCAAGGACCAGCAGAAATTCATATCCGGTATCGGAGCACACAGTTCCTAAAAAAGTCCTCCGCAAACATAGGACCTAAAAGGGTCACTTGGGTCCTAATCACTTGGTTTGGGTAGGGGAGAGATGTAAAGCTTGGTCCAACATGCTGCCAGTGTGAAGGTGAGGAACTGGAGCTGCTCAATATTTCCAGAGCCCAGCTGTTCTGTCATTTGAGTCTTCCACACTCACTCCTGGCTGTCTAAGCTCTTTGATTTACCTGCTGATTGTTGTTTGTGCAGGCGGGTATTTTTAAAGTGAGACGGTGCCCATGCTGCGTGTAGCCAGGTCGGTGGTGAGGAGCCTGTGCAGACAGCGACTCCCTTGTCACAGGGGCCGGTTATAGCTCTGCGTATATGCCATTCTCATGGCCCCTAAGGCAACGCGGGGAGCTATGGCACTTAACGGGTATTCTCTACCTGGCTCCAGTCCCAGAAGCTTGCGGTGTCTCTCCGGACGCAATCTCGTAGAGAGAGGAGCGGAGGTCCGGCCAGTCACGAGGGGTCAGGGTCGGAGGGCTCTTTGTCAGTCAGGCAAGGCTCAAAGCAACAGGCAACTACCACACTGGGGAAATAGATGGTAGAATGCTATGGGCAGATAGAGCCACACAGACTGCCCAAGAGAAGAGGCCCTTTCACTCCACCCCACATTCAAATTTGACTCGACTAAAATATTCCAAAAGTGCCTTTTCCATTGAGACCATTGTAAACTAGTGCCATTAGAAAAGCAGGGGCTCAAGCAGATTAGTTGTGTCATCTCAAATAGATCTAGCCAGATAAGTCATCCCTCTTAGTACCTGAGGCATTAGCGCTGCCTACAACCTTCCAATGAGCAGTGGCTTTAGAACAAAGCCCACCCCCGGTGAAGAACGGAGAGGAACGGCCTCTATTGTGGATCCCCTGTGGTCTCCCAGTAACAAAGCTAATCTACACGCCATCATATCTGCCAAGCTAGAAGTCACCATGTAGAAGTCAAATCAATGAGCAGAGGCAGTAGGGAACCTCTGATGTGTCATCGACGGAGATAAATAGAAATTCACACTTCCTCCATCCCCGTGGGAGACTTGGGTGCTCTGGAGCATTTGTTCATGCAAATGCCTCCAGTGTTTTTGCCCAGGCACATTTAACAGGGCTGTTTGGTCGGCTCGCCGACGCACAAAGCAGCTCACGCCATGGGAGGCATTCGGGGGGGGGGGGGGGGGGCTTTCTGTGCTCTGTCACAGGCATATAGAGATGAAGATGAAAACCTTCATATTAATCTTCATATTAATTTCCGACCATGTATCACAGTATCCGTGTGTTAGCCCTATGGATGGAAAGTATATATCAACACCTCCCTAAGTCTACTAATCAGACTTGCATTGTAGATCTAAGCGTCAGGCACAAGCTCTATAATCAGTTAGTCAGAAGTGTTAGATTTCCACTCAACACCGGCAAATGGGCAATCACACAGTCGGACGCAGTCACTTGCTATGGCAGAGGTGTTTCGCCGCAGCAGGCGTCCTAGACTGGGAGCTGTGTTCAGCCCAGAATAGCTTTTTCCTGCCTCGGCCCCTCAGGCTATCTCCAGGGGAGACGAGGGGGTGCTGACCATGCACAGGGGGCCAAACCGTCAATCCATTGCCTCTGATTTAGAATCCACTTTCACAAAGTCCGCAGATCGACAACTTAGAGAAGAGCCTACTAGTGACAGGAAATACACTATGTCCCAAACCTCAAAGATGATCATAGCTCGTCTTAGACCACATGCCTTTTTGTTGCGATTATTGTCCCCTACTTGAAGTGCAAATTTATTTGAGCCCCTTTGAGATTTCAGTCTGTTACACACAGATAAGCAAAATAAAGGATTGACTCATCAACAATGAACTACAGAAAACTACAATTTAGAATTGTGCAAAATTGATTTCTCTTTCAAACAAAAATAATATTTAGACTTATTCCTAATATACATAAACCATGGGTTAATAATCCTATCTAATGGCTTCAGCACAGAGGATTCATCATGGTATACTTTTATAAGAAACTATTTGCACAATTGGATTCTGTTATACTTGATCCGAGCTTTCTACATTTGTTTCAAAAGAAAGTTATTGTCAATGCATTAACTGTTTTGAATAAAGGAGCACACTAGTAAATCACAGTATAATGAACTTTAAGATTGTCCCAGCCAGTGTGTTTACCGGACGAGGACTCTTTAAGACTGCCATGGCTGCGAGCTCTGTCTCTGAACAGGTGTTAGGTGCCAAGATAGAAAGAAGATCATAGCAAAGAAAGCTGAATCATTGTTGAGCATATTTTGTAAAGTTACAATTCAAATAAGACAAATTATGGTTTGGTATGTTCTCTAACTTTGGAGCACCTATACCAAAATCTTTACATTCCGTAGCTTTCCGTGAGTTTAGATCAGCATAAGTCACATTTATATGTCAGTCTGGTCAGTCTCAATACTGTTTTTTTCCTGATGAGATAAAATCCCTTTTCAAATAATTTAGTATAATACATCTAACCGCTGTCAATCAGACATAATTTGCCGCTTCGGAAAATGTGCTTTTGCAATTTTTTTATGTGTATTATTTCCACTCTTAGATAGTGTAATTTAGAAGGAATAGGTATAATCACTATTTTAATACACTTATTTATTTGCTGATAGATTGCATTTGTTAAAAAGGCTATCATGCAAAAGTGGAAATTGCTGATTCCAAGAACTTCCATAACATAACTTATCAATACAGAACACATGTATTGACAAAGGCATTCCAGAAAGTGCTATTGACAGCATTTAGCACAAGGCTGACCAAACAGGAGTGAAGGCCACAGTGAGAGCAGGAGGGGGAGGGCAGGGAGCGTGGGCAGGATGAAGTGGTGAAGAGGGTGAGGGCTTTGGAACAGACAAAGAAAGCCCCAGGGATAAGGAGGATGGAGGGATGAGGCCTGCTCAGCCAGTCAGGAGGTGTGGACAGCTAGCTCAGCAGAGTGGGGGTGGACTGTGCCAACTGGCCAAAAAAAGACATACACACCACAGTCCACTACCTGTCGCCAATAAAGATTCTTTCTGCAGCTGCACAGTGTGCTGCCACTCTTCATCTAGTGTGTAGGTGTGTGATTTTATTGCTTCCATTTCTGCATTATTTACATCCATGCCCCCGCAAAGAAATGACAGCACTTACACCACTTACACCAGCGTCATCCGCCTCCTGGAATCTTCTATCTTGATTAAAACCCAATTCAACAGCCTGACATTACATTCAAAAGGGTAAATCGCCATGACAATCTTTAGCAAAAAAAAAAATGAAATGAAGGTAGATACATTTGCAGGACTCGTACTCAGGGTCTTCTGTGGTCAAAGTAGGGATTTAGGTGTTTACCTATGCGCAGAACATGTTGCAGACTAGTATTTTACCGGCCTAGCGTTTGTTATTTGTTTGCCGTTTGCCCTGGGATGAGCGTTCTCTGAACACCACGGAGGCTGGTTCTCCAGATCCCTCGGAAGGCTGCTGAGGTCAATTACAGTCTTGTAGGATGAATGGGAAGGCGAAAATAAATAAATTATAGTTTAACAAAGCCTAAACTCTTTCCAATTAATGGTGCGAGAAAGGGACAAAGGCAAGTCATTTTGATTGATCCTTAAAGCTATTCTGTAACAGGGGGCCTTTGTGGTGTGGTTGCCTGGTGACGGGAGGGAAGGGTTGGTGGTAGGGGCCCTGGTTGGGGAAAGCTGTACTAGGCCTGTCACTCATCCAAATGATAAAAAGCTTCCTGAGTCCAAGCTAAAGAACAGCTCTGAGAGAACTGCACCCAGAGTGGAGGAGAGCGAGGCCGAGGGAGCGCCATCAAAGAGATAGCGTTTAGAAAAAGAATGTGTTTCCTGGACCAACGGGCGATTTCGAGTGCCGATGGGGAGTCCGTCTGACAGCAGCCCCCGACCGTGAGCTCACACAAAACGGTCCACAGGCAAATAAGAAGCCAAATTTATGGAGAGAGATGGGATCGGACGGGGACCTTTATCCGAAGGCCGAGGGGGGGAGGAGACGACAAAGAGGCCTCACTAATCGCGCCACCGTTTGCATGGCGGCACAGCTTGTCACAGCTACTGTGCAAAGAAACACTGGCTGCGTAAATTACCTCTTAAGTACAAATGAGAAAGAGCCTTCTCCTTGTACCAAGTAAGGCATGGGAAGAAGAAAGAAACAATAATAGTCTTTTTATCTTCAGAAGGATGGAGACTACAAAGGGCCTCGGGGCCCATTGCTGTGGCCCTGGGTGGATCAAAAGAGGGCAGAGATGGTTAAATCCCTCTCGCCAACCATGTCAACTGTCGCTCATTTTCAGAAGCACACAGGCGAGTGTGACTGAGACAGAAGGCTAATGGTCGAGGCTGGAGAAAATGGCGACGGTCTGAGGCTGAAGACCTGTGATGAACGATACAGAGTGGCTCCATCTTCACACCTCCAGCTAAAGATAGCCCGAGAGTAACCTGACCGTGTGAGAGCCGTCATGGCATGCACTCTGTCACTGGAATGCTTCCACTGGGACGCAGCTGCGTTGACACCACAACAACACTGACCTGAGGTAGGAGGTATGAGAACCCAGTGGCAGGTCATCACTATTAGAGCAGACTGGAGGTCAGGCAGCATGGCTGAGAGCTGCCATCTAAACCCCAGTGACTCCACTTTAAGGCTTGACAGAGCAACCTGCATGCAATATGTGACTGTCACTGGTACTGAGACAAGACTAATAGGAAGGATCCCTGCCAACAGCGGCCGCCATCAGTGTGCAGCGATTGGCCACGTGGGGATGGCCTGAGCACCCCTGTGCATTCCTGCGGAGCCTCTTGGCGATCCCTCAGGATGGTTTTCAGGACAATGGCTCTGTTCTAATGGCCATGGGTCCAGCAAGCTGTGCTAACGAAGAGAGGCGCTGCTAGAAGGAAGGTGTAGTGGCCCTTAAGCTCTGCGGTGACACTCAACAAACATATCAATACCCCTCGTTGGTCTGCCAAGCACACACACACACACACACACACACACACACACACACACACACACACACACACACACACACACACACACACACACACACACACACACACACACACACACACACACACACACACACACACACACACACACACACACACACACACACCCCGCACTCCTTCTGTTCTGGGTGGAAGGTGGGAGGATGAATGTGAGGTATCCCACTAATGGCCGCACAGTGGTGGTCCCAGGACACTGCCAACAGGCTGACAGAGATCATAGGCCTCATTAGAGCCCACTCCACACTCAGCACCCTGCCACAGCCTCTGACACTCAGGCCAAAGGTCAGGGGGTCACGGTGTGACCTTTCAGACCTCTCAGTAGTTCCTCAGCTCCTCCCTAATCAATATCGGTCCAGAGAAATGGGGAGAAGCAAGCAGCCGTGTCAATAAGCTTGAACTTGGGAGGAAGCTAGGAGGGTTTGTGGACGAGGCGCTGTCACAGGGCTCCTCTGCCGTCTGTAATGTCATCCTGGCAGTGGTGGGAAAAGGTCCTACAGAGCCACCACCTGCTTCACAAGCTCCTGAAGACATAACGTGTGTTTACTGCCGCTCCTCTCTTAACTCAACGTGTCCCTGGAGTGCTCCACCAGACAATGCAGGGGGGGCGACCCCGCACTGGAGGGGAATAAAATGCAAATGCCCCTCTGGAAAATAATCAAAGGGCGGCAGGCAGCATGTTGTGGGGCTATGAATAATACATCATCATAAGAATCACTGAGCGTCTTCCATTTCTCTTTCCCGAGGTACAGGGCTGGGAAGGACGGCCTCCTCCAGCCCCACTGCACTACATTGCACATGACTTCTCTCATCAAAATTCATAGACTAGCCACGACAAGAGGATTCTTCCCAGCCAACGTCAAATAGCAGAGGTGTTCAAATTTGGGCTTACGGCCTGACCTTTGAGAGAAAGGCCGCCTGGGGAGCGTTTGAAAAGGTTTCTTGTGTCTGGCGGCGCCATCCACTGAGCAGCAGTGACCCCCCCCCCTTCTCTCTCTCTCTGCACTAACTCCTAAGCCCCTCCCCCACTGAGCCAGAGAGGCAGCGTGGACACAACAGCCCAGCAGCGTGCTGTCTACACACAGGCCAGGGAGCTGTGGCCTCTGCCAGCCTCTCTGTCAGTCTCCGTGCTGGTCACAAGAGGAGAGGCGCTGGTCCCAGGCCATATTTAAGGTGAGACTAGGCCTGAGCAGCAAGCAGGGAGAGTGGAATGGAGTGTGTAAGTTTGTGTGTGTGTGTAGGCACATGAGAAAGTGACAGAGGCTGGGAGAGACACACAGAAAGACTAGATCCATAGAGGCCTCTTTTCTTCTTGATAAGCAGGCTCTAAATGAGCTGTGCGGGCAAAGCCCACCAATCCACATGCATCCTAATAAGAGGGTAGGGGAATGAAAGCAGCAGAGAAAATGGATCTCTGTGCCGGCGAGAGGGCTGTCGCCAGCAGCACGGCGAGCTTAGCGCCGCTCCCACAAAGCACGGTGAAGACCCCCAGCAGGAACGCTTGCTAGTGCTGAATTCCAGAGAAGACCAAAGGCCATTCTATATGGACCACAAACAACCTGACACAAAGAGGAGTGATATTGGAAATAACCACATGAATGCCGCTAAGGACCTTTCGTTCTGTATAAACCCAGCAGGAGGCTTTCCCCGCTGCCTGACAGTGGTTGAACTGTGTTACTGACTTCCAGTGGAGTTAGCTTTCACATAAGCCTCATGGTAATGACTTGCAAATACTTTACACATAGGACCACTTTGCTAACTTTGGGTGGTTCAAAACGACAGCTTTCAAACCAAGGAGAGGGGACTTACTGGCTGCTTGAACACGGGCTTTTCGGCTCACCACCAGCCCAAAGGAATTCTGGGCCGTGCACTCATAGTCGCCCTCATCCGACGAGCCATCCGACTTGGTCTTCTGGAATTGACCTATGAGCAGCGAGCCGTTGATGAACGTGGTGTGGTCCTGGGCCAATGGCAGGCCGCTCCGCCTCCACTGCGTGGTGATTGGTGGGATGCCGTCTACCTGGCAGTGGAGCATGAGGGGCTGCTGCTGCACGGCAATGATGTCACTGGGCTCCAAGGTGAAGGAGAGCTCCGCCTCACATGTCACACCTAGGAGAGTCCACAAACACACACACTAAACATCAAGCCATCAATCATAACCTAATATGAGCGTACATCATAGTTTACATCAAGGTTTATTGTTATGATAATATTAGCATGATGATAAGCCACCATAGCCAACTCTCCGTACGAGCATACAGCGTTTAGCTGGGCTAGAGCAAGGCTTCGGTCTGAGGGGACACACATATATCACAACATGGCCGCCTGTCCCGCTCACAGGCAGCACAACTCCATCATACAGAACGCACCGCCCAATGTGCTGCAGAGAGCATGCAGAGATGTAAATCCCACACTATAGTCACCTCATTTCAAGCACAGCAGGCGACCTAGCAGCTTGAGACCTTCAGCTGGGGAAATAGCCCCAAAGGGAGCTTTTAGAGATAGTAGGATACTCACACACCGGCTGTCAATCAGTTATAGGGCGAGTTACCTAAAGACCTAGGCCTTAGTGTGCTGTCAATCTGCCCCGTTCATGGCTGAGCTTGTAGATAGCCTCCCTCTCTGTCTCCAGGTATTTCTGCGTGTCCCTTTTCTCACACACACACACACACACACACACACACACACACACACACACACACACACACACACACACACACACACACACACACACACACACACACACACCTTTTCTCTGTCCTCCTTGTCTTCACTGAGGATGCTATACTCAAAGGTCAGTCATCAAAGCAGGGGGAAAGAGCAAAATGGAAGAGTTAATATATATATATATATAGATAGATATACATTCACCTACTTGAAATCCCAAACTGAAGAACCCGACAGGGAATAATGGAAGGGTTTCAGTGCTGCTGTTTCTAGTCTGCCTCGAAGGCCACTACCAACTCCCGTTAAAGAGCTAAGTCAAAGAAAGTGACATTACAGCTGAGAGCACTGAAGGTGCAGACCATGGTTTCTAAGACCTTGGGCTCTGAGGTAACAAGGAGACAGCTTTCACTTTCTATAGCCAACACCGTGTGGGTCCAATAATCACGAGGGCTGCTCCTCTTTTGTCATGGCAACATAACAGAAGAAACCCTCTCCCTCCGCCACTGACCTGATGGCATTTAAGCTGAGCTGCCTGCCAGAGAGGAGAAGAACACCGTGGATCAAAGCTGATTGACAAGGACTGACAAAATCCCCTGCTATCACCGATTTCCAGGCGTGGCGGACCCCTGGCGTTGTGCTTCTGCCTGGGGTGTGAGTGTGTATGTGTGTGTGTGTGTGTGTGTGTGTGTGTGTGTGTGTGTGTGTGTGTGTGTGTGTGTGGCTGTGGGACCACTAATCTCAGCAGCCGGTCAATGGAGAGGCACACAACTGGATCTTTCCTCGCTTAGCCAGACGCTAAGACAAAATCACTACAATTATCTGGTCAGAGCTCACACAAAGGAACCTCAGTCCCATACTAAAGCACTTTAGCTGCTCTTTCTCTCTTCCTCCATCCCTCTCTACCTGCCCCCAGACCGCCCACCATCCCTTCCTCCCACCATGCCCCTTCAGATCCTGACTCCTAATAGCACCCCAACACTAGCCCTGTCCCTATACTCTATTCTCATCTCGTTGTCTAGTCCTCAGACACACACACACACACACACACACACACACACACACACACACACACACACACACACACACACACACACACACACACACACACACACACACACACACACACACACACACACACCATAATTCAAATGTCTGGTTTCAAGTTGACACTGGAGTGGGGACTGTAGGGATGATGTTGTTTGTGGAGAGAGAGAGAGGGGAAGCAGAGCAGAACAATAAATAAAGCATGTAAACAGGCTGACCTGACTTGAGACCATAAAAGAGGGGCATAGCCAGCACTCTATGTATCGGGTTTCAGCAGTCGATGGACTAAGCACTACCAGTCCCAGCCCCAGGTCCCGGAATCTAGCTAGCTGGAGCCACGGGTGTGTGCGCCTGTGCCTGTGCTTGTGTGTGTGTGTGTGTGTTTGTGTGTCTGTGCCCGTGTGTGTGTGTGTGTGTGTGTGTGTGTGTGTGTGTGTGTGTGTGTGTGTGTGTGTGTGTGTGTAGGGGGGCGGTCCGTGGTCAGAACAGAGCACCTTCCGGCGTCATCTGTGGAATTCCAGGCTCAGGAACACTCCCCTTTAGGTGCAGACATGGAATGCTGTGACACGCTGCTTGTCCACGCATATCACCAGGAGAGACATTCTCTACCTGTCTACTTCCTTTCTCATTCTCTCCTTTCTTAATCTTAGTTCATCTCCCTCCCTCTACCTCTCTCCTTTGCTCTTTTCCTCTGGCTTTCTTCTTTCCTCATCCCTTTCTCCAGAGCGACAGCCATGCCTCCAGAGCCCGGGGGGAGGAGGGGGCACTGCTCAGGTTTAGGAGGGGGGATATGTTTAACCCTATGCTGTCTGACTGTTCCTCAGGAGCCCTGCTGCTGTGCTCACCTTTCACACAGGAAGGCCAGCCAGTGGAGAACACCAGTGTGGACGCAGCACCAACACTGCATCAGTCACACCTTGTGTTATGAGCAACACACAGCTGACCCTCCACAGAGGAAAACAAAAGAAAGCAAAGGAGAAAATGCCATTGCAGAAAGGTTCTGCCTCATAGCCTAACAGCCAAAAGCATACGTATGCATCAGGAGATCACCCGAACCTGCTCTGCTCATGACTCTGCTGCACACCAGCGCTTTGCCAAGGCCTCTGGTGTCTTTCTTGCCTGTGTGTGGTATTGGCCATGGCGGCACAGAACAGGAGAAGCAAGGCTCAACACAGCTGTGGAGATCCACACACACACACACACACACACACACCAGTGTCTTGGAGCTGTGTTGGCGCCAGGGACACCCCGGGGTGTAGGATTACCCCTGGGTGAGCTGCGGGAGCCGGCCAGGCTGACAGAGACAAGTGCTGGGCTAAGTGGGGCTCACGCCTGGGCTTACCACACTGACAGCAAGGTATGGCGGCTAGCTGCCCGCCCGCCCGCCCGCCCACCCGCCCTCCCTCCTGCTTCCCTGGCTATACTGCCGGTGAGGGGCACACAAACCCCTGACAGCTATGTGAGACCAGCGGTGAAAAGTAGCACTGAACACACAGCACATGTTGTACGCTTCAGATGTGTTAGGGACGTCTACTTGGCTGTGCAGAGTGAAAAACAAAAGCACAAAGTGAACGGGGACAGAAATCAATTGAGAGCATCCCCAAAATAACTGGGGCCACTGCAGAGCCCCCGCCATCTTATACACCACAGCACTCGCTCGGAGGGAAAATCAATGTTCACTCTATTTACTGGGGGAAATCCAAGTATTGCACCTTTATGTTAGCAGTCCTGCTGACTGGCTTGAGCCCAAGTAAATAATTAATTAAATGGCTTTCCATTTGAACTAGCAAAGCAAACATATTCTGTGACATTGCTGCTCTAACTGTCTTGGCCTTTCCCTCTGCACACAAATACTAAGAAACACAACTTAATTCAAAGAGAGTTGTCAAAACACCACGGGAATAGCCCACCATGGTGAAAGTGAAAGTGCCCCTTAAGGTGCACTGTTTCAAGGTAATGTAGAATGATAGAATATTTCAAGTCCTATATGTGTTTGCCTGGATGACATAATGATATAATGGCAATCCTATACACCTAATAGTAAACTCGCTTTTCAGTTAAGACTATACAGAATATAAATACCCCTAAACTATAATTAAGTGAGCGATTACACCAACAGAGAGCAGAGTCTGAAACAGCAACCCAAACAATAGGGTAATTCTCCTCCTAATGTCGGTGAACCTGCCGGAGGTGTGCCCATGACACTGTCAGCACACACTCACTTCCCTCCAGGAAGTGATCACCTTTGGTTTGGCCCGACACTGGTTATTACTCAGAACCAGAACACATCCAAGCTATTTATGTTTTCCATGGCAACAAGCAAACGTCTCAGAGAACTCTCAGCAGATATTATGCCACCAGAAAGACAAACATTTTCTAATCTTATCTAACCAAAGCATAAGTGTTGTAATCCTTAAACTAGATTTAGCAGGAGTAACATGATTATTTGTGAGAATTAACTAAAGGCTTAACCTAGAGGAAATACAATGGTACAATGTAAAGTTAATTAGATACCTATTTATGTTGCAGCAACTTGACATCTGCTTCAATTAAGCAGGGCTAAGTGCTTTTTTCTATTAGTCCAATTTACCATGATACCCAGGTTGGGTTGCTGTGTTGCTTTACAAATAAGACAAAACCAAAACAATAGAGTTTTGCCAAAGCTCTCGTGCAACACTCCAAAACAATCCTTTACAAAGCACTAGCATAACAGAATACACCATCATGCAAACAATCCTTTACAAAGTACTAGCATAACAGAATACACCATCATGCAAACAATCCTTTACAAAGTACTGGCATAACAGAATACACCATCATGCAAACAATCCTTTACAAAGTACTGGCATAACAGAATTCACCAGCATGCATCGCATGTCTAAGACTCATTCATCTCACCCTAAACCTGTTCCTAACGTTTCTCCACACAGCCATGGCACCTCCCATTTGGACTGCAAAGGATCCGGGATGACCTGAGCTGGAGCTACTGTAGGCCTAACATGTGTCAGGTAAGGTGAGTGGAATAACAATTTTTAGGTGTTTCACTTTAAAGATATGATCAGCTGATGTACATCACAACTATTTCACAAAAGGTAATATCCCCCCAAACTACTCCACTGGGTGCATCCTTGCTGCTGGCTGTTTTCCCGAGTACAAACACAAAATGAACCAGTGAAATGTCCACTAGAACTGCAGCGAGCCTTTGTTAGTGCCTGCGGGGCATGCCCATCCTAAATGAATCCTCTATCTGCCTCCCTATCCTTTCACAAGAAACGGGGCCTCGCTTGTATTGAAAGCTAAACTGTCCATCATTCTGAACAAAGGGGCGGCGAAAAAAATATATAGAAGACAGCTCTGACATTTAATCTGCAGATATTTTGCTCAACAGGCAATAACCAGCCTGCTTTTAATCATTCATTGAGTTAATACCACTGTAGTTTTTCATAATTGCAGGACACTGTTCTGACTGGAGATATGACAACAGTTTATGGGAACAAACTCTAAAATACTTTTTCAGTATGGGAGCAATGAACAAATGAAATACATCTACTCAACAAAATCCCAGTCATATGCACACTAGAAGAAAGACAACAATTTGAGGGGACATTCAGGGGAGGAGATGTACGTGCACATCAAAAGAAAAGACAACAGAACCGACATCAACGTCCAGTGACTATAAAA
Organism: Galaxias olidus; assembly: GCA_026901105.3. NCBI lineage: Eukaryota > Metazoa > Chordata > Actinopteri > Galaxiiformes > Galaxiidae > Galaxias > Galaxias olidus. The sequence goes on from JAPMUY010002204.1 coordinate 68,878, forward strand.
CAATAGAACTGCAAATCGCAAATGCATGCAGGTCCGAAGTAAACAATGCCTTTTCATCTGCACATTGCTTGTGTAGACTCATATGCCTTGTTGATGGTGATCTAATAAAATATTGGGTATTGGTGCATCTACAACAACTATTTACACCCTAAAACCACCAACAGGCAGCTGGCTACAGCTTCAAAGACTACAGACAACACTGTTCAAAGAGAATGTCAAGTTAACGTACGCGGTGTGGTCAGCGCGTCTAGTTGGGAGCATGCCGCTGCACCAAACGACAAAAAACAGGTTCACATGAGACTGCAAAAAGAAAAGGTGCACTGCCTACTTTGCTGCGGAAACCTATATCGTGCCATTCGAGTAATTTCTAAGACAAATACTTACCGATTAAAACGTTAAAGAGTATTACCAGGAAGCATGGAACAAGGCAGTGCCTGTTGGTAGCCATCAGGCTTAACACTCCGAAATTATTCGAATACCTGAAGAAAAACAACGTCAAAGGGAATAGGAGAAAAAAATGTTATCCAGCTTCAGCTCATAGTCCGAGCTACTACAATTGGTGGCTCGCTGACGTCGAGCATGCTTGCGCCATTTTGCACATCTATCAGGAATCTGTCAGCATCTCGCGCTCTCTCCTCCTTCTCTGTATCCCAAATCCACTCTCGCCATGTTTGTCTCAGTACCTTTCGTTCTCTGGGTCTTTCGGTCTCTAATGAAACTCTTCACGTTTGTTCCCCTATGCCACAGCCTCACTACAACTACTATTGGCTTTCCTGCATAGCAGCTGGGAACAAAGGGACCATACCGCTGCACTCATACGAAATCGGTGCTATCCTTATAAAATGGTTATTTCAACAAAAATGAACATTAGGAACACAATTGCACATATACAATGTTGTCAAATATTTCAGCCTAAATTATATTTAACGTCATAATTTAAATATATTTAATATTACCTTTGTGACCAAAATAATAACGAACAAATTAACCATTACTATTCATAATTTTCCTTGCATTTATGTGACATATTTCAACAATAAAAACATAAATTTGACCAAAAATACTTAGAATGAGAAGGGAAATAAGTAGCCTTGACCATGGCATTTCACTGTATATAAAAGTTTTTTCTGTTTTTGATTTTGTAAACAATGTATGATTAGGAGTCAGAGTAGGAGTAGGCCTACCACCATCAAAATACAAATAATAAATACACAAATGATGAAAATTGTCTGGTTATACTCCAATGCCCTCTTACGGCCTAATTAGATGTAGCAGGTTCAGTTCAGGTTTTTAACCGAGATCCTCACAAGTGATGATGAAGGGGTGTCCAAGATCATTATCTAGAATAGTGTGCTTTAATTAGCCTTTCTTTACACGCAACGCACCTATTGTTTTGTGTCACACCTACGCTGCCCCTCCATCGATTACCATCACGTTATTGTTAGGCCAAATTATTGACATTATCGGTTAATTGGTTTGTGTTTGGCGCAGCCCAGAGTGCTGTGAGTCGGGGATTGTTTGAAGCATACTTGATGTTTCTTAGTTCTTTGGTGACGTTTACGGTTGTTGGCATTTGTGTTTTTCGTTTACTTAGTTAAGTTGTTATGCCTATATGCATGGAGATTTTTATAAATCGGTCGATTTGGTCGAAACGTTGTCTTGTTTTTAACATATGCGTAAATATACACGAATGGAGCAAATTGGAGCTGCGGACTTCTTTTCTCCTCAATAATACATTTTCTGTCCTGCACCCAATTATAGAATGTGCGTATTTTTCTTCGTTGATACAGTTACAATTGACAGTAGCTATCCGGTAAACTTTTGAGTTTCGGTTGTAGAGGTAAAATGCAGACACACCAGTTGTCACAGTGATAAAATAGGACTGCAGATCCATTTCGCTTCAACCCTGCAAGTGTCACTGTTGTGCTAGAAGGGGATGTTCTATTGACACTGAATTATTTGTACATAGCCTATATAGTGGTTTTATAATTACACGGTTTGAATTTATTGAGATTCTATATATCTGCACCGTTACCACAATGAGCGGATACACACTTTATATAAATAAATGTTATTTACATAAAATAATTTTGATTGAATAGCAAAAAAATCACAAAGTGTAGGGGAGACCAGGGGCAATTGTAACAATTTCTGGTCTTCAAGTCATTGTTCAAAATGTATTTATTCCAGTTTAAATAGTAGTAATTAATAAATAGTATAATTCATCATATAATTACACAAATATAAAATACATTTATTTTGAATAAGAACAGAAACCGCATCACACAGAAAGGATTTCCCCCTCATCCACTTTAAAAAGTCAGTGTAGCTGACAACAAAATTAAGTCACAAATGATTTGACAAAAAGCATCTCAATTTGATAATTCAATGTGAATGCTTCCACCCTGCTAAATGTAACACTGGGGACAAAGGCCAATTATATAGACGTACGTTCACTATACCTAAGATACTTACATAGCCGATTACAAAAACAAAATTGCATTATAGGGTTATAGAAGATATTTCAAATTGAGGAATGTATTGTATCAAAACAACGTGTGTTCTATACACAAAGCACTTTTTGGATCAAAACGACCAGTGTTAAATACACAGGGCACTTGTCTTTCTTAATTACAAATTCCTAATTCCTTTTTGAAAGTTTAAGGGGAAAGGATGACTATGTTAGTACATTTAATGAAAATCTGGAAACATATGCCGGTCATGAGATAGCTGCCTAATTTCTGTTTTACGTGAGAAGAGAGCAAAGTTTCAAATGGTGTGTGTAAGAAAGAGCAAAGGATAGTCAAACTGAAGATCAGGAAACGAGAAAGGGACAACGAAAGATGGCTCTGACAGGAAGATAAGTCTGATGACTAGGTAAGTAGCTTTAGATAAGTGTCTGCTAAATGATTGTAATGTAATGTCTGCTCAGCTGTGTGAACCATGGTTTTTGGCCATCCAGCAGCACAGAAACATACGCCTTCTAATCAGTCTATTAAGTAGTTTCAACTTTACACCTGCCCAATATAGCTGCCAGGGTTCATCTTTTATTTGAAAAGGGTATTTCCTTGTTTCAGCTTTTTTTGATGTTCTAAAGGCCAGTGTTGGATTGCGTTTGCTGATTTCCAGGAGGCGTCTCTTGTTATCCTCTGCTCCCAGACTCTGCTGTAAAGTCAGCTGTAGAGTGATAAAAGTTGCATGTCATGAACATGATTGTTTCTGAAATGATACTTTTGGATCCTATCCTGGCTGTGAACACAGTCTGACGTATTAGCTAAACATTTAAATTCTAAAGGTAGAGGTGGGAATGTAACACATTTAGCTGAAGAGTAGGAGGAGGTTGATTAGCCCTGACTGGGTGGCTCTGTACGTTTACCTCAACATGTGCTGCTTATGGTGTGCCTTGAGATTGTTTTAGTTTAAATCCTGCCTCATGTGGTTCTCTCTCCCATTTGTGTCCTCCTGTTTACGGCAGTATGCACAAATAAAGGAATATTATTACAAAGAGCCCAAAAGGCCCAAGGGACATGTTGATGCAAGGCCATTACAATTAAAAAAAAATGTTTTTAGGGAGGACACAATTTGATTTAAAAAAACATGTTATTGGTAATAGTTTATTGTGTGACATCTCTGACCTAACATGTCTGTCTTAATTTGAGCAGGCTCTTACTGCCCCTACAAGAACAGAGGGAATCATAAAAGACATCACTTTGAACAACTATTGTACACTTAAACAGGTAACAGCAGAGTGGGATTCAACATACTGGCTTAGAGAAAGGCATACAAAGGAAGAAAGAGCAATCTATGAAGCAACTGTAGGTAGTTTCTAAAAAGACGTGGTTTTGGCGGCCTCTACAGTTTGCTTGCTGTAATTATTTTCCCCAACCGTTGCAAAGAAGACATGCAGAATGCTTGTGGTCACTGCAATTCGCTAGCATGATCAACGACTATACTCCAAGTATTGGGCATTTCTCCCTGATTTAGTAACGCACTTCCTTGTGCAGTAAAGCGAATCGTCACAGTTTTGCGGGAGAGCATACCCGGTGGCTGACAACTTTTATATTGAATATTGAGAAGACTGATCTGAACGGCAATTTTTTCATTCTCCCATAGACATTACAATGTGCAAACTGTAGAACGGTATTGATAATACGTTAATACAAAAAAAGTTGCCTATAGTGGCTTTAAGATTAATATCATTATGTTGTTCACATGTTGTGTCCAAAGGTGTGGGCTACTTATTCAACAAAATGTCTTCATAAATAATTCCTGATATAATACTCTAGTCTAACTCATTAAGTTATCGTTTTAAACTTCTTTTGTTAATCTAATGTATGCTGTGCTGCGGTGGGTGATTCAAAAGAATTTGTGTGTGTGTGTGTGTGTGTGTGTGTGTGTGTGTGTGTGTGTGTGTGTGTGTGTGTGTGTGTGTGTGTGTGTGTGTGTGTTCGTTCGGTTGTCTGATGACCTTTCCAGCTTCAGTGTTTCCTGCCTGCTGAGTGGTGGGGGTCAATGTGAGGCTGAGACTTGTACGTGGGCATTGAGGGGAATGTGAAAGTTAATTTAACAAATCACATAAAAAATAGTCTAGAATGTGAATATAAAATTACTCCTCCATTGCTAGAAAATAACATTGCATTGTTTCATATCTCATTTAACAGTGACTGTAGAACAAAGGTCACTAATTAGCTCAGCATTGCAGATGCTTCTGGCCAGTATGATGGATCAGGACTGTTCTTTCACTTTTCTCTTACGTAGACTTCTTTATACTTGGCTTCTTACATTTGCATGCCTTTTGTAAAACTTAGTTTGTTGTTGATCATTACCAGTAATTACTAGTAATGTATTATATCTATAATTTAAAATAATTAAGGCAGTGAATTGTGTTTTTCTTATGTGTGCAGTAATATCAAGACAACAGAGTGGTCATTTACACATTACCCATTGAGTAGGTAACATGAGTTGGAAGGTTACAGATGTACAACTGTGTAAATCAATCACACAGAGCCGGAATATGATTCCTGAACACTGCTTAGCATTGCCCTGGCCTGGTGGCCAATATCCCTAAGTATCCCTGCTCCAAATTACTAGCAGATGTTGCTCTGAAGACTGAGAAGAAAGAAGCCAAAACAGACTTCTTCCTTTAGTTTGATGTTATCCTGGAGTGATTAACCCAAAGCCTTGGCTGCATGCAAAGATAATCTTTCATTCACAGACATACTATTGTAGTAAAACTAGATGTTTAAAATCCAAATGACTTTCATACAGCGTGTAATTATTTTGTGTGATATTCAATCATCATTTTATTTCATGTTAAAATAGTTTCTTTGTGGCTAGCAAGATAATGAAAACAAGTCAAAGGTTTTGTATGTTACTCCAATACATGACGTGTTGGTTTTCTATAAAACAACATATGATGTTCTAAAACATACCTCACACAAAAGACATTATGCGATACCAATTCTAGACTGGGCTCTCCTCATGTCTGTTGCTTGATGTTTGTAAGAAACCCTGGGTTGAGGTTGTGTTGATTTAGTAGTCGGGTGAATAATCGGTTGCCGGTGGGGACAATCAGTTTTCCTCTTTTCTACTTTTCCATTGTGGCCGTCCTGCGTGATAAGCGGGTGAATGCAGAGAGGAAAGAAACTGGATCGCCTGAAGGTTCTAGACAGTGATGTCATGGGTTTCCAAAAAATATACACAAGAAGTGATTGCAATACCTCTTTGGAGGTCAAAGTGAGTTTTGTGAGAGATTGGTTCTCTTTACCCCGCCTCATGGTCCTTACACTTTGCTACTTGTGTTTTTCAGTCAGACTTATCTCCCACCCACTCCACACTACCATGTAAAGGGACATTCCTGAGAGTGTATTCATGTATTTACCAGATACATTTCCAAGAATATTTTTGATATGCCTTCCTGTTTTGTATGAATAAATGACCTAGAAGCTCCCCCATTCATAATTGTTTAACCATGTTGTTTTTAGTACTAAGGCTGGGGCTTGGATTAGCACCTTGGGGAAACTGTCCCCGATCCGCTGTGGAACACGGGCGGTGTGATTTGGTTCCTCTGAATTACAGCCGTCAGCATGTTCAGCCATTAGGGCCATGGATGTAGAATGAATGTACTGAGGCTCGGCTGCTGTTGCTGAACTTTATTGGAAATGTTTATGGCTGCTATTGTGTCAAAAGGGACTTGTTGAGATCAAATATCGCTCTCAAATTACCCTTTATTTTAATGTATTAACACTCACCTGCTGGTTTACAGCTTTTCACACCTTAAACTTTAATGTGATAATGCTACAGCAGGTCTCCCTAATGTCCCCACACTAACGTATCAGTCGTTCTTATTCCATGTTAAACCTTTGGCTCAAGCCTTGCCATGACTTTCCAGACTATTCTGGTCTGCTCCATTTCAATGTGAACCCAGAATCACACAAATTTAAATGGATTTGCAGATTTCCCAGAAATGTGCCACACCTTTTAGCAGTAACATGTGCAGTGGTTACTTTTTATTTCCGTTGTCAAACTATTTCATTCATTTATCTCCAGGGTTATCGTAGCCTCTTAAGCTCATTGTCATGATTTATTTAGCATCATTTATTGAAGTGCTTTTCGTTGTTAAGGACCTAAAATCAACATACTTTCCCAACATAGCTGCCTTCTTTTATGTACTCATACTTTTAGAGAAAGAAATCTTCAGACATAATGAGTATACTATAGGTTTTGTAAAATAAGCAGTAGAGATGAGACACACAAGTTGGATTGGGTGCTTCCTCCCCCTGTATAGATCTCTGAGGAGCATGTATGTTACCCATAAATGAGTCATCTGATTCAGGGAACAGGACGGATCATCTCCTTGTGTGCTCTCCATCTCCATCGCTCCCCAGCGCTGACTTACTTCCCATCAAGGGTCTTCAAACTGTCTCAGAGGTCTTGTCTTTTAACTTCCTCTCAGCAGAGACCAAGCCAAATTGATTTTCTATGCGGAGAGATGACGTCAGAGGAAGGCAATGTTTATTGTAGAGCAGACTATATGAAAGAAAGGCTGCTGCTTCCAATCCGTAAGCAAAGCAATTGCAAAAACAATTTAAAAACGAATTGCCCAATTTTGTTTTTGCAGTCTAGAAGCAAAAGCATTCTCCACGCTCAGAAGGTCTCTGGGGTTCTTTAGTTGAAAGAAAGTGTGTGACGAAGACGGACGACCTTGTTCTTTTGATTCTGTGAAGAACATTTCATCTGTCCTCCAGGCTGCCTCCACGTGTTTCTGATCTGAAGGTCCATTCCTCCATGTCCCAATGGTTTACTGCCTGTACGCCAGACCTGGGCCAGAAACACTGAGGAGGTGTCATGGCCTCTACACATGGTCACTGGTATGTGTGAGATGCTGATGTGTGGGAAAACGTTTGTACTGTTCAATGTGTTCTTTTGGGTGAAAGAGGCCTTGATGATTGTGGAAGCGGAAATTGCGTGTCTCGTGTCCTGTGTATGTTGGTTGGAAATATTGACAGGAATTTTCATCTGTCTGAAGAATTTCTAGAAAGGCACACAGGAGTGTCACCCGCTGTGCTCATTTATAGAATGTGGTGAGATCATTCTTCGTGAAAGTTTTCAATGTTGGAGGACACAAATATTTCTTAATATGCTATAATTTCCTTCCAACTTTGGCTTGACATGTGAGATGCAATCTAAAATTTAACATATAATTCAATTTATTCTACTGAATTTACGACATATGCATAGACCTGCAGCCAAATATCACTTCAGTCCTCCACAAGCTCTAACATAATTATGCTGACATCACCCAGAGTCACAAGGTTAGCCCAGCGTGTAGTGCATAATTTAGGGAAATTAAAAGGCCATTGCAATGATGTAAGACACAATTTTTCATTAGCAAACTGTTTTACGTTGCAAAATTCTCCTTCTTCTGCTTTCTATTTCATGACACCTTGTCACATTATCAATTTCAAATGAATTTAGTTTTCTTTGCCAGATTCTGTCAAAGGCTTACATAGGATGGCATGTTTAATCCAACATTATTTTGACATTTGAGTTGCATTTAGATTGTAACCAAAGCTTATTTTAATAAAAACACGCTGTACATACTTAAAGGTAAGCTGACGAATGAAATGGCCGGTCGTCAAAGAACCTTTGGCTGTAAGAGCCTGAGTTCTCTGGTTGGGTCCTAAGTTCTCTCCAAAATAGGTACCCAGACACACACAGAAGTGCATTATTGCCTTCTAATTACTTTTCCAAATAACCTAAAATTTTCCATCCAACCAGACACAAAATACAATTCTACAGGTGCCACTGCCAAAGTGAATAGCATTAACTTTGTATTGTTTTTATTCTTTGTTATAATTGTGTATGTTTTGGCCCACTCCACTCCAACTGTTTGGCCTCCTCAGACTTTACATTTTTATAACATTAGGAATTACAAATAGGACCTATTTGATTACACAAACAAAGATTTCATTACCTTCGCAGTCAAAAGTTCACTTGACAAGCACCAGTTTGTGAAAGGAAACGGACAAACCAACAAAACTGGTCTGTATAGGCAATGGCTAGCACATTGCCAAGCTACCTAGGATGCTAACCTGAAGAACCAAACACAGCACATACTAAATAATAGCAGTTCCACCATACCTACAAACAAATTTAAACAACCACATACAATTTGAACAAGTTATATAATCAAATATTAATGCAATCGATAACTTACCGGTGGTAAGTGAGTGGTAAGTTGCCACCAGCGAAGCTCACACAGACTGGAAAGAGGTAACCCATTACAAGGGGTCATTTTTGAGTGACTGCATGGCAGGGAATAAGATCTCTCCTTCTTGTGTCTCCTGACCATCCAATCAAATAACCATCTACTGTCAGTCTTAATTCCTCTAGCTATTCCATCTCCACTCTCAACTAATATAAAAGCAACCAAAAACACATTAAAGGGATAGTAGATGTTTAGGGAGATGAGATATGTTTCTACTTACCTTAGTCAGACGAGATAATCAATATCAATGTTATGATGTACATAGGAATGCTCACCACTACTAGTGGCTTACAGCCATTGAGCTGAGCTAGGCTACATTCACCTACCCACTTTACCTAAATAACTCATTATTGAACGTACAATCATAACATTTATATTGATCATCTCTTCTGACTAGGGGTAGGAACATATCGTGTTTCCCAAAATGTTGAACTATCCCTTTAAGAATAAACAAGTCTGATAGGTGAGGTTGTCTCCTTATACAGTGCCTTGCAAAAGTATTCACCCTCATTGGCATTTTTCATGTTTTGTTGCCTCACAACCTGGAATTAGAATGGATTGTTTGAAGGTTTGCATCATTTCATCCAGAGAACATGCCTACAACTTTGAAGATGTGATTTTTTTTTTATTGTGAAGCAAACAACAAATAGGACAAAATAACAGAAAACTTCAGCGTGCATAAATATTCACCCCCCTAAGGTCAGTACTTTGTAGAGCCGCCTTTTGCGGCAATTACAGCTGCAAGTCACTTTGGATAAGTCTCTATGAGCTTGCCACATCTTGCCACTGGGATTTTTGCCCATTCCTCAAGGCAAAACTGCTCCAGCTCCTTCATGTTGGATGGTTTCCGCTTGTGAACAACAATCTTCAAGTCTGACCACAGATTCTCAATTGGATTGAGATCTGGGCTTTGACTAGGCCATTCCAACACATTTAAATGTTTCCCCTTAAACCACTCGAGTGTCGCTTTAGCAGTATGCTTCGGGTCATTGTCCTGCTGGAAGGTGAACATCCGTCCCAGTCTCAAATCACAGGCAGACTGAAACAGGTTTTGCTCAAGAATATCCCTGTATTTAGCACCATCCATCTTTCCCTCGACTCGAATCAGTTTCCCAGTCCCTGCTGCTGAAAAACATCCCCACAGCATGATGCTGCCACCACCATGTTTCACTGTGGGGATGGTGTTCTTGGGGTGATGGGATGTGTTGGGTTTGCGCCAGACATAGCGTTTTCCTTGGTGGCCGAAAAGTTCAATTTTAGTCTCATCTGACCAGAGCACCTTTCTCTATACATTTGGGGAGTCGCCCACATGCCTTTTGGCAAACTCAAAACGTGCCTTCTTATTTTTAACACTAAGTAATGGCTTTTTTCTGGCCACTCTTCCATAAAGCCTAGCTCTATGGAGTGTACGGCTTATTGTGGTCCCATGTACAGATACACCAGTCTCTGCTGTGGAACTCTGCAGCTCCTTTAGGGTTACCTTTGGTCTCTGTGCTGCCTCTCTGATTAATGCCCTCCTTGCCCGGTCTGTGAGTTTTGGTGTGCGGCCCTCTCTTGGCAGGTTTGTTGTGGCACCATGTTCTTTCCATTTGAAGATGATGGATTTGATGGTGCTCCGGGGGATCATCAAAGATTTGAATATTTTTTTATAACCCAACCCTGACTTGTACTTCTCAACAACTTTGTCCCTGACTTGTTTGGAGAGCTCCTTGGTCTTCATGGTGTGATGCCTCTTGCTTAGTGGTGTTGCAGCCTCTGGGACCTTTCAGAAAAGGTGTGTTTATACTGACAGATCATGTCACACTTAGATTACACACAGGTGGACTTCATTTCACGAATTATGTTACTTCTGAAGGTAATTGGTTGCACCAGAACTTTTGAGGGCTTCACAGAAAAGGGGTGAATACATATGCACATGCCAATTTCCAGATTTTTATTTAAAAAAATTATTTTTAATATATATTTTTCTCATTTCACTTCACCAACTTAGACTATTTTGTGCAGATCCATCACATAAAATTCAGATTAAAAAAACATTTAAACTACAGGTTGTAATGTAACAAAATAAGTAACTAGCCAAGGGGGGTGAATACTTTTGCAAGGCACTGTATTCTCAATGTATTGGCTGAATACTCATACATGTAACTTTCTCCAAAGACATGAATACGGAGGCTTGCTTTTCTGAGTCATTTCCTCTGAAGGAATCGGCCGGGTATTTTTTTTACATTTCTTGGGGGATGTGGAGTTTCTCTCTCTCTCTCTCTCTCTCTCTCTCTCTCTCTCTCTCTCTCTCTCTCTCTCTCTGTCTCTCTCTCTCTCTCTCTCTCGGGCCCCTAATGACAGTAGCAGAAGCTGCTCTGCATACCTACACTGCTAGAGATATTAAAAGCCAGGATCTAGAAATCCACCCCCAGCACACCGTGGCTACACAGCATCCCCTTTCTGCTGAGGCCTGGTCTGCTTTTGGCTCAACATTTAGTAGGATGGCGGTTTTTAAGGGTATGGTGTCATTAGCTTTTTTAAATAATTATTCAAAAAACAGGAAGCTGTATTTTTTCACCATCCTCAATTTACCTTCTTTACCAAAAACGATTTTCAATGTTATTAAGAATCATTAGGAAAAAATCATTAAATTGATTTGATTGAAAGTGCTGAGCCTGACTGTAATCACACTTAAATCACCAAAAAAACAGTTGGCTGAATTTATTCTACTTTTTTGTAGTCATTAACAATCTTGTGTCTGGTCTGTTTTTGGTAAACCATTAGCCTGAGACATTGTATCCTGCGCCTTCTCCTGGCTATTTCTAATCTGATCTGGTTTGAACCCCCAGAACACCATGCCTCAGGGACAACTCCTCATAACACCAAATTGTCACTTCCTTCTCTGGGATAACATTTCAGAACTTCAAGACACAACACAGTAGTGCTGTTGTAATGTCTAAGACATTAAGCATGAAATTCCTTCTAATCTCATCTGTGTGGAAAAGACAATTACTCTTTTGGCCTGCAAATTATCTGAGGCCATTATTAATCTAATCTTGCCTTTCCTGTCCTGGTTGAATTTATTTTTGTTCTGGACAGATGTTTTTAGGTTGAAGGAAGATGTCATTTAGATTTCCATAAGGGCTTAGTTACAAATTCGAATGAAAATAATTCATCTTCTGTGAGAATCATTTAGCCAAATAAGGAGGGGGGGGGCTCTAGTCCTTCTGTCCCCACTGCAATGTAGTGTGGCGAAACACCCACACCATAACATAAATCAGGTGATGAATGTTAATGAGCAATGGGCAAAAACTCGCGTTCACCACTGAAAACGGCATGTGAGTTGGAAGGGAAGAAAGAGGCACCTTAGAATAATGATTTAAAAATATAATATGATTTTTTTTTCAAATACTTTATAACGTGCTTCATAGGCTCCAACACAACAAATTAGCACACCTTAAGAAATTGCAAGGTATTAGCTTTCAAATTATACTGCACACTTTCATATGACACTTAAACTTACTCAGTTATTGGTGGTTTAATTAAGGTATGTCTTTAATAATTCACTAATATAAACATATTTTTTACATTGTTATTTGATTATGATTTAGTTTAAACTGTTCCGCTAAAATAGCAGCTGTGGCTAGAAGGACTGATGTAAGCTGCCACAACTAACTGTGCGCTGTACAATAATATGGTTTAATGAGTTAGATGCCAATTGTTGCAAATTTGTTTTTCAGTTAACATATAAATAACGAATCAAAGCAATTTCAGGACTTATTTTGACTGGTTTATTGCCATACGTGCTTGTAGGCCTAGGCAGTGGTCGAATTGTTGCTAGTGATAATATATCTGACCGGGTGTATATATTTTTATGTATCAACAGCAATGAAAATAAAATGGCTTAGTAACCCAATCGTAAGAATTTTATCCCCCCTCTGGAAATGTGACCAATTCCCCCTGGATGTCACCAAACGTGCATTTTTCCTGTCTGCTTGGCAATTTGCACAATGTGTGTTTAGAGTCTCAGACTGTTCTCTGAACACGACCATACTGTGTTCCCTCTTCCTGTCCCGCAGAACGTTCTATTAAGTCCTCTTTCATTTACCTCTAATGTCTGCAGTTAGTGAACAGCACCTTTATAGAACATTGTGGTCTGCCACATCACTGTTTGCTGTCATGTGGCATGTAAAGCTTGAGGGCATGGGATGGGAACATGAGGGAAGGATCTTTTAGCATCCGTTTCTACTGTTAGGCCTCCTTTTACGAGGGCTGAGGGCCCTGTGTGTGCCACTGTGCCTGAGTGCAGGACAGTCTGCTAACACTACAGCCGGTCTGGAAGCTGAACGTTAACCTCAGTGAATGGCTTGTATAGGAGAAAAAGAACAAGCCTCGCATGCTCCAAACAACAACATTTCGACCAAATTGGTCTTCGTCAGGTCATAATTAATTGAATTATGACCTGATGAAGATCGATTTGGTCGAAACGTTGTCATATATATGTATATACAGTACTGTGCAAAGGTTTTAGGCAGGTGTGGAGTCTTTAAAGTTAGGAAAATATATATATATATAAAAAATATAAATGTTAATTGTTATTTTTGATCAATTCATAAAATACAAAGTGAGGGCAAAGCAAATCTGTATCAAATCAACATTTGTTGTGACCACCCTTCGCCTTCAAAACAGCATCCCGTGCCTAAAACTTATGCACAGTACTGTATATGTATGTATATATATATAATAATACATTTTCTGTCCTGCACCCAAAATAATGTGCGTATTTGTCTTTGTTGAAAGTAGTTGCTACTTTAAGTGGACTATTTGAAACTACTGCCTTGAATAATGAGCTACAGTATTATAGTGTTCACTACAGTATGCTACAGAGCTGTGCCTGTTCTTTCTGTTCTGTTACATGATTGTCTTATCTGTGCTCCCCTCTTATTAAACTCTATCTCAGGAGGAATGGAGCACAGCAAAGTCAGTCTGGAACAGTTCTAGGCTCCCAGTAACAGCTCCCTGATTGTTCCCAAACACCATTCTGATTTTGCCACACTAATGACCTCACTCCATACCAAATCACCAACAGAGACAAAACGAAAAAGCAACCGGCTGGTAAGCATGAGGTAAGGTTCTGTTTGCTGAGCATGCGGCTTTATTGGACCCAGCACTTCCTAAGCCTCCTGGGAAAAAAATAACTTCCCTTGTCACCGTGCTCCTGTTTCCTGTGGCCGGCACCGTGTGTTCTATAGGCTTGGAGAAATATACTGTATATGGGTCTCCTATGTGTCCAGTGGTTCACCACACCCCAACATTAACATGCTGTGGATCTTGGTGTTCTGCCGAGTAGTAAGCAGTGAGGTTTGGGACAGTGGTGACATCATGTAGTCACATTGTGCCATGTTCTGCCACATCCACTGGCCTGGCACCTGGAGATGGTTTCATAAGTGGAGGCAGGATTCAAAGTATGTGCTAAAGTGTAAACACTACCCTCTTTATGTAGTTTTTGTACTACAGAATGAAGCTGTAGTACTTCCACTCAGGACTGTTACCCTTAGTACAGGTTTAGTGGCGTGGAGACAGCCTACTTCCCCACCCCTGCTGTGTGTTTATCACCCTGTCATTTACACGATGAGCTCAGCTATTGACTGTCTACGATCCAGCTAGAGCCAGAGGCAGCTCTGAGAAGTGTATGATTTTCAACCGTTTTGCTCTCTTTTCCTCTTGCACTCGCTCTGTTTCTCTAGTGTTATTCTCCATTAGCTAGCTTTGGTTTGTTTTGTTCTCTAAGTTTACAGTATACACGTCACTTAGCAATTCTAATTGGTTGATAAATAATAGGTCTTCAGCACATTGGTTGAAACTTGTACTCCAAACCTCTTTATCCATCAGGGCTATGAAACAACCGATATGTGGCTTTGGCACACCATTATGGCCAATCAGAATGGCACTGTTTATCAACAGTCCCAGCATCCAGGAGATGAATAATGTATCAGCTTAGGTTGTTCTCATGTGTGTGAGTCATTGTGTTTACTGTTGTCATGTGGAGAGGGCTGATTATCCAACGGCCTCATAGCCTCTAATCTAAACTGTGATGATGCCCCTTCAGACAGATGTCGCTGTTTGTGGATGTTGTGTAAAACACCATAGACACACACACACACACACACACACGGGAATAAGAACCCTGAATAACAGGACCTTCTCCTTGATGCCTGCAGCGATACCAGCGAGCTGTAACTGTGTCCTGCTGTGTCTTTTTGAACCGTTTCAGTTTTTTTTACCTGCACTTTATTGTACCGTATTGTACTGTACTTGTTGTATTTGATGGTGTGAACTATTATTTGAGGTTATTTTTGTTATTATTTTTATTATACAGTTGTATTATGAGAAGAGATCAGAGTGGATTCTATACATCTAGGTTTAGGGATGAAGTTAGTCTGGAGGGCAGTAGGTGAGACAAGATGCCAGAAGGAGAACCTCACATTTAAAACAATGCCATAATGATGTGTGTGTTTTGCAATATTCGTACAGATTAAGCACGTAATATTAGTAGTTAGATAATTCCTTTCTAAACAATCCTCTCCTGACAAGACACTGCTTCTTTTTTTCATTGTTATTAGCTAATTATATGTGATCAGAATGCAATTTATGCTAATGATTTGTGGTTTCTTTGCCCATTCTATGCAAATGCCTACTTGCTACATACCTGTATTGTAATATCAACTTTCTAGATTTTCAGTTGACAGAGCAAAGTTGTCGTTCATTTATTATTTTCTGGGGAAAGTGGAGCTTTAATTGAGGAGAAGGAGCTGAGAAGATACAGGTTTAACCCATAGTGAAGCCTGGCTGATTTTGATTCCATAAGAATCAAATATCTAAATATAAAATATCTAAATATCTAGGAGGAAGTAAGAGTAGAATATTGAAAAATCTACAGAGGAAACACTAGCCTTGCGTGTTTAGTGAGTTTCCATAGTGAGCCAGAGATTTACTGTAAGACTATTATGATCACACAAGGGTTTGAGATGTACCGTTTGTAATACATCCACCTGAAGGAAGGAGCAGAAGGCTCAGGTAGCCTCACCAAATCATAATCATATGTGGAAGCACAAACAAAGTTGGTCATGGAAAATCAAAAGGATTGGGAAGGAGAAAGCAAGAAAAAGTCAAATAGAAAGAAGGGAAAGGGGAGGGAGGTCAAGTGTGCTAGAAGCTGAGCTGTATAAAAGAGACCTGGAGGATGTTCCCTCCAGTGTCAGAGAGAGAGAGAGACTGAAGGAGTCTGCTGAGAGAAGGAGAGCACGGAGCTGTAGTCGACAAGAGAAGGGCTGGACACTTCAATCAACACAAAGGTACACTCAATATACTACTTCTTATCCTATCAGTGTAGTAATATGAAAATATGTACGTTTTCTTGTTTGAGATGTAGTTTGTATATCATTTTTATATCAAACTATAATTCATAATAAATGTTTTACATAGTAATTTCGCGTCACATAGTTTCATTTTAAAAATATAGTTATGTAGATTATATATTCAGTATCTGTAAAAAGCCAAGCTGTGTTCGCATGCCAGTGTGTTTGGATTGTGTTTTCTCAGTGTTTGGTCAATGAATGCAGAAATGTTTTAGTGCTCCCCAGATGAAGGGTGATGGCTAACACAGATGTGTAATCTGAGCACATCCATAATGCTCTTCCATCCTCCATGTTTTCCCCAGACCTTCACGTTTTGGAGGATGGAAAGTTTTTACTTGGTTTCACTATGTATTAACATTTCAGGAACATGGGTTGTTACTGAGCTATTTTTTGTCTTGTGTAAAAATCCCAATGTGAATACATATTATAGTTATTTAGACAACAATTTGAATTGTACCTTCACTTTAACCTTCACCTTTTCAACAATCTAAAGAACAACAAATGTAGTAATTATTGTGGTGAGTGTACGCAGCTTTAAACAGAACTGCATCAGATTTCTGTTCATACTGTACTTCCTATGACATTTTCCTTAACAACAAAGACAGTACATTATAGCTATTTTTCATTGTGAAAAATCAGCTCTGCTTCTTGGCAGTGTTTTAATCTCAATGTCATTTAAACTCTCTTCCAGTGCTAGCATCCTTGACTTGTGAGGGTCACTACTTGGATTCAAAGGTCAGAAGTCAGGTCAGGGGTCAGGGGCAGCAGGGTGCCAGAATGTTGGCGTGGATATCCCCCCTCTTGGTTCTTGGGCTCACCACATCCGTCACTACTCAAGGTAGGTGCATTGTTCAGGCAGCTGCACTTCATCTATTCTTGTCTGTCCTTTATGAAGATGGACATAAAGATAATCACTCATGTTTATGAAGACATACTCATACTCTTGTATGCGGCCATCTCACTCCTTAACTTACTGACCACTTCTCACTTTCTGAATCACAGACACATGTGCTCACAGTGTCACGCCTTTAACAGTGAAATGTCAAATACATTTTTTGTAGGAACATTAATCAATTACTGACTACACGTGACAAAATATAGACAGGATTATAATTTGTGTTTGTGTTAATGTAATTACTGAGGAACAGTTTAGAATTGTCGAATTCGTCATCCAAATCCAAGGTCTCCCGTGGGGGAGTCTTTGTTTGTATTCTCACGTAATGAATCAACTACATCTCAATTAAAAGTTATTCATTGTAGCTTTCATTTGTATTCACTTTCAATTGTGAATATTATTCTTGCTGTAGAGTATATTATACTTGCTGTACTTGCTGTAGAGCCTGCATAATGTTGTCCCATGGGAAAATATTCAACAATGTATCAATGCTTTGATTAATATACATTGGTAAAACAGAAAAAGGTCAACATAATATCTTTAAAAAAACATTTATAATTGTTTTATAAAAAAGGCATTGACCAGTTGTGTATGTTTTCCAGGAACATGGACAGACAGCTCCGGAGTACAAAACAGCCCTGGTGTTTACTACTCTGAAGGTAGAGATTCTTTTCAACAGTTTCATTACAGTGTATAAGTTACACACTTGATTGGCAGCACAACAATGTAAGATTAACAATAACAGCAAAAGCGTTTCATATAATGTACTACATACTGTAGAATAAAAGCTGTACCATATGTGCTCTGTGTTTTCAGATGAGTATGACTGGACCACATGGTTCAACGTGGATCACCCAGGGGGTCGTGGGGACTACGAGCAGCTGGACGCCATCAGGTTCTACTACCGTTCCCGTGTCTGTGACACTCCCCGGGCTGTGGAGGCTAGAACCACTGACTGGGTACCTGCCCGCAGCACAGGGGAGAGGGTTCACGCTGACCCTACCCTGGGCTTCTGGTGCTCCAATGCTGAACAGGCTCCAGGGCGTAACTGCTCCAACTACGCTGTGCGCTTCCTCTGCCCCAAAGGTTGGCCGTTTACATTCACTTTTGTTAAGCCATTTGAGGGTTAAGAGGTTCAAATGTTGGTAAACAGTTGCTTTTAAAATATTTTTAAAAACCAAGCATTTAAATGTATTTTATGGGCTTCAAGGCCTAAATCACAAATACTTACATTGGCAAGTTATATGATATGTGTATGATCTAGACTAGAGAAGACTGCTTTATATTGACTATTTACTCATGTCATAACCAGTTTGACCACTCCTTTATTTTTAAGTAGATCTGCTCTATGTTAAAAATCCTTATGTAGGTTTCTCATTTTTCAACAGTCGACAGTGGGGCAGCTAAGGGATCTTGGGGTCCTTGGTCAGACTGGAGCCAGTGTCCGGCCCTCTGTGGCCAGGTGGGGGTGCAAGTGCGCTCTAGGAACTGCCAGTCCCAGTCGCTGCTCTGCAGTGGGAACACAGTGGAGGGAAAGGCCTGTGAAGGACCACCGTGCGCCAGAACAGGTGGGTTGGCTTTCTTGCCACACACCCTATATTTACAAACCGAACACTCCAGCACATCAGCATCATGATATAATGTAAAACAGATGGACCAGTGGCATGAGGCGCACAACATTTAATCTAGCTGGCCATAAAATTGAAGCTTTTAAAAAATTCAAAAGATGTCGAAGTATTTAACAAGCATGTATCTGAAATGTACATAAAACGTTTCAAATATACCTTGTAAAAATATATAGACTAACCTGTCAAGTTGTCACTTACCCAGGCTGCACCATGCACTGTGAGATGGGGAAGGTGAACGCAGAGTGCGATGCCTGCATGTGCGAGGAACATGTGGTGCTGGGCTCCGTCCGAAGTGTTGGGGGTCCCTCCGTCACTGGGGCTGCTGTCCTCCTCACAGGCACCTCTGGCCCCAAACTCCTCACCCTCACGGACCACAACGGTCACTTCAGAGTCCCCGGTGTCTGTCCTGATGGCAACACTACACTGATAGTCACGTTCCAGGGCCACGCCCCCAGCAATGTCATTGTGCCACTCAGTTCTGATCGCACGTCTGTCCTCAGCGTACAGCTGAACAGAGCAGGTATGTCAACATAAAGAGGACAAAGGATATTTTTTTAAATACAGCTATTGTTTAATTTTATTGTAATTAATACTTGAGTGATGGCTAGCTCTGTCATTAGACCAAATAAGTAATTTACAAGACAAGTACAGGTAGTGAGAATACCTAAGAAAATGTTATACGTCTACTCAACTGAAAGTTTGTGTCGTAATCATCAGAGAAGCTCCATGTGTTGAAACACCCTGAGAACAAGGCCAGGAGGGAAGGACAGACAACTGCCTTCTGCTGCAAGGTAGCTGGCTCCCCGCAGGCAGACAGCTACCAGTGGTAAGACAGCCCCTATAGACTGAAAGCTGTATCTTCTAATCTTAAAATACGTGAGGTCTCAAAGAACATCAGGTCAGGGCCATGTACCGCAAATGCAGGCACCCAAGTCGCACATACACTGTATATGAATATTTAATAACATAATGGTTTCCCTAATTTGACAGTTTTGTGTCCAGGTGTCTATAAATGTTTAACACAAATTACAGTAGGTTTGAGTTTACAGTATTATCCTGTTCATTTAAAGGTTCCACAATGGCAGTGTAATGGAGAAGCAGTCTGAACAGCAATTGGTTCTGAAAAATCTGCGAGCAGAACAGGCTGGGGAGTACTACTGCAGAGCCAGCGGTCCGGCAGGAGCCATCAAGACCAAACCAGCCACCCTAACCGTATTAGGTCAGAACCCCTATTACCTCCTTAAACAAGAAGGCTAATAAAGTCAAAATGCAAGATAGCTATGCTTTGGACAAAATACAAGGAAACCATATTTCACTTTCAATAGTGAACAGCAATTAGTTAGCTAAAGGAAGATATTCAAAATGTTATTAAAGTTGATAGAGGACTATTATGCTTACCTCACTTTCACGTGAGAAAGATGGGAAAATGTTAGAGAGATCTTAGATAAATATTTTGCTAGATTGAATATCACCGTGTTATAACACACAATTTTAGTGTATGTAGGGTGTGCTTTAGTAATTTGTTTACTTGTCCCCAAACAGGTAAAGACCAGCCCTCATGTAACCCCAAACCTGAATCCCACCTCATCCGCCTACCGCACGACTGCTATCAAAACAGCACTGAATCTTTCTACTATGATGTCGGAAAGTGTCCCACAGGCACCTGTGCTGGAAAGTTGGACAATGGTATCAGGTGTTCGGATAGTGTGGCTTACTGCTGTGGTGTGTCAAAGCTGGAAGAGAAGCAGCTGACCTGTGGGGGCTATCAGCTGCCCATCATGGTTGTATCTGAGTGTGGCTGCCAGAAGTGTGTGGAGACCAAGGCCATCGTGCGCGGCAGAGCTGTGGCAGCAGATACTGGCGAACCCATGAGGTTTGGCCACATCTTTATGAACGGTGTCCGGGTCGGTCGCACAGGCTACAAAGGTACCTTCTCCATGCAGGTCCCCCCAGACACAGACAGGCTGGTGGTAACCTTTGTGGACCACATGCAGAAGTTTGTCAACACCACCAAGGTGCTTCCATTCAATATCAAAGGGGGAGCCGTGTATCATGAGATCAAGCTGCTGCGGAAGAAGGCCCCTGTGACTATCAGCTCCACTGAGACCAACACCTTGCAGCTTGGTGAAGTGGAGGAGCAGGATCCCATGGCGCAGATCCAGATCCCTCCCCACTCCTTCTTCAAGCAGAATGGTGAGGTCTTTACAGGCAACGTCAAGGCCAGTGTCACCTTCCTGGACCCCAGAGATGTGTCCACAGCCACAGCAGCACAGAGTGACCTCAACTTTGTGGGGGACGAGGGGGACACCCTGCCGCTGAGGACCTATGGAATGTTCTCAGTGGACTTCACCGATGAAGAGAAGGGGGAATCCCTTAATGCCGGGGAGGTGAAGGTGTTCCTGGACTCGGCCCAGGTGAAAATGCCTGAACACTTGGGCACCATGAAGCTGTGGTCCCTCAATCCCCAGACGGGTCTGTGGGAGGAGGAAGGCAGCCTGAAGATGGAGAAGAAGCGTCGAGGGAAGAGGGAGGAGAGGACCTTCCTCATCGGCAATATGGAGATCCGAGAAAGACGCCTTTTCAACCTGGATGTCCCGGAGAACCGCAGATGCTACGTGAAGGTAAGAGCCTTCCGCAGCGAGCGCTTCATGCCTAGCGAGCAAGTGGAAGGTGTCGTGATCAGCCTGATTAACATGGAACCCTCTGCCAGCTACTCCTCCAACCCACGAGCCTGGGGCCGCTTTGATAGTGTCATCACTGGCCCCAACGGGGCCTGTCTACCAGCTTTTTGCGATGACCAGAAAGCAGACGCTTATTCAGCCTATGTCATGGCCAACATGGGAGGAGAAGAGCTGGAGGCTGTTCCTTCTGCACCCAAACTCAACCCTAACATCATCGGAGTCCCGCAGCCCTACTTGGGCAAACTGAACTACAGAAGGTCTGACCACGAAGACAGCAGAGTCAAGAAAACAGCTTTCAGCATCAACGTGGCTAAACCAGTCCCCAACGCAGCAGAGGAAGCTAATGGACCAGTTTACTCTTTTGAAAATCTGAAACAATGCGAAGAAGCATCCTTTAGTGCCTCTCACTTCCGCTTTACCAGGGTGGAAGGTGACCGCTACGACTACAATACAGTGCCTTTCAATGAAGACGATCCCATGAGCTGGACCGAGGACTACCTAAGCTGGTGGCCCAAGCCCATGGAGTACCGTGCCTGCTACATCAAAGTCAAGATCAGCGGCTCCCATGAGATCAACGTGCGCTCCCGCAACATGGGGGGCACCCACCCCAAGACAGTGGGACAGCTGTACGGCCTCCGCGACACACGCAGCATCCGAGACATGGACCAATCCACCATGTCCGCTGTCTGCCTGGAGTTCAAGTGCAGTGGCATGCTGTACGACCAGGACAGAGTGGACCGCACCCTGGTAAAAGTCATCCCTCAGGGCAGCTGCAAGAGGGACAACGTCAACGCCATGCTGCAGGAGTACCTAGTCAACCACTTGCCCTTGGCGGTCAACAATGACACAAATGAGTTCACGATGCTGGCTCCCCTTGACCCTTTGGGACACAACTACGGCATATACACTGTTACTGACCAGGATCCCCGCACAGCTAAGGAGATTGCCTTGGGCCGCTGCTTTGATGGCACCTCAGACGGCACATCACGAGTCATGAAGAGCAACGAGGGCGTGGCGCTATCGTTCACATGTGGCGACAGAGAGGCAACACGCCAGAGCGTGTTCCAGGCCCAGCAGAATTCCCCCGGACAGTCAGCAGCGAGAGGAGAAAACCGGCAGAGGGGAGGACGCAGACAGAGGGCAGGGGCAAACGCACTTCGTAACAGCCGTCGACGTAGCACCAGAAACCCCACTGGAGCACGCACTCAAACCACCAGCTAGACAGGTCAGGGTCTGTCAAATCTCCACTATACAACGTTACACCATACTGACAGTGGAGTTCCAGGTGGATATATAGTAGCCATTTGGTTTGGTTACCATTCATTCAGTGTACCGTTTCTATAACTTTGGATATGTACTTTTGATATGTACTTCGAAACAGTATTTCCCAGGGAATGTTAGGGATTCTGTATGCTTCAGTAAAAATGTATTTTCCACATGTACTGTAACAAATATTTACTACTTGAAATTGTAAATAATGGGATATTTATTACATAAAAAGGTTGCAATCATTGGGTTGTATCCTACCTCTAAATAATAAATGTATCAGGTCATATTACTTTGAATCCAGATTAGAAGTCAATAACTAACTTGCTGCACAGCAGGGACTCACATGTGTCTAAAGCTTTCTAAACAGTGATCTTGCATGCTAAATAATTAACTGTACCATTACAAAAAGCTCACAAGAATTAAATGTTGCGAATCAGAAAAAGTGATTGTTAAGCAAGTTACCTTGTGAGGCACTTCTTAAAATGTGTTAAGGTTAGACTAAACCCAATAAAAAAAATGCTGTTTCAACCAACACCTTAGTGGTATTAAGATATGTAACAAAGTTGACCTTGTTGAAATGACTGCACCGTTGGTAATCCTCCTTTCGACCAGTGACTTTATTCAAATAGGCGCATTGAAAACATTGCAGATGCCAACATCTTCCACGTCCTCCAAATTGTCCAATTTTCTTAATCCTTTGAACCGGGTCACTTATTAGAAAAGAGGGAGATGGCATGTCCTTTCCTACCACCATATGAAGACACTGTAGGGACATGACCAGAAGCCCGCTCCTCATCACACTTGATACAAGCCTGCAGAAGCAAATGATTAGGAGAGCAGAAACAGCAAGTTACACACCTTGCTAGATCCCTACCTTATCTGCATTAGTAGAAATCAAATTAGTAAATAACCTTTGTCATGCACAAAAAATACCTATAAGCATTCTTTGCTTAAAATTTTCAAGGATAGTCCAGAAATGGCTATGAGGTTTGAAATCAAACAATTCATCATACTGGTCTATGCTCTCTTTTCTTTAACAGCAAATGCATTGGTTTCCTGTAAACACCTACAACTGCTTTCCCAACATGTAGTGTCAATTCCTAAGCATCAACCACCTGACTTTCTGTGGATTTTGATCAAATGTGTACTGTTAGATGTTCTTTATTTGGCAAATTTACTGTTGCTATAGATACTATAAACTTTCCTGTACAAAACTTGTCGACAGGTAAAGTGAGACCTATTATATGTACAGACATTCGGATAAAGACATTTGCATAAAACCTCCAATGTTTCTGTCACCATCTGCATACGTTTATCTTCAATTTTAACGGGCAACATTTTCCTAAATCAAAAATGTGCCCTCCAAAATGACAAACAGCAGGCCATTATTTTTCTTTTGATATTTTTAGGATTGGTTAATAGATGGTTAATCATGTTTGTGTAACTTTAAGATCTGATTGAGCCTGAATGAGAGCGATAGAGAGATAGAGCGATAAAAAGGAATCCCATATGTTTGCTGATGAACATTTTTAAGAGGTGGTGAGGCAGGATGCTCCCTGGCATAGTTCCTCTGGTCATTGAAGCAAAAGGAAAACAGGACGACACATAGTTCAGGTGTTCCAGGATGGCACTGGACAGCGTGAATAGGTAGAGTTGATTTTTCTTCCAGGGGTCAGGAGGGCAGTGGGGATGGAGCCGTTGTCACATGAAGTCCTCGTAGTCTTGGGTGTAGCCACCATCAAAGCCGCCGTAGTCTGCAAGGTCATCTTTCATCTTAGATTTCATACCTCCTGCAGGTACGACTCCCTTTTTCTTCTTTTTTCCTTTGTTTTGCTGATGGGAATAAACATCAACTTAAAAGCCTGGTTTCACCTCTCTTGAAACGATACAAACTACTGGAAAATACTTAGGGGTTTGTTTTGAAACTAGCTTGTAAGGAGTTGTTTTCACCACTCAGTTCAACAGCTTGTAAACCAATAAAAAAGGTAACATGGACAAAGTGCTCCCCCTAATGAACACTGGTAGGAACTACTATGCCACAATATAAACTACAGAATCACTATCAAAACATTAAAAATAAATCACTTACTTTTTCTTGTTTCTGTTTTTCACTAAGGAGCACTGTCAAGGAAGTACTGACTTTTTTCAAATCTTCTACTTCCACTGCAAAGTAGATGGAAAGAAATTCAGTTGTGCTAAAGTTTAAAAAACAACGTAACTATAACAAATCAAAAAACTGTTTGCAACAGACAAAACCTTGGATACATAGGAAGTGCACTAACAGAGAAGTTGCTTTTATGGTACCATACAAAGTCATTAGTAAGTCAATTTGTTGAAAATGTAATTATGTGAAACCTGTTGTAATGTCCATTCACATGGTAATTGGCATGATATATGCCTATTTTATGTGGTGCCCTTTGGTTCTTTAGTTTGATCTTAACATCATTTGTCATCTTTAAAATATCTACCCGTAATAAAACTGAACTAAATATACATAGTACCCTCGGCTAATTGTAAACATGCGAGTCCATCAACCGCATGGCTGAGGAAAAAAGGTAGTATCTATACAGCATTTCCATAGCCTATATTCTTAAATCATCAAAGAAAAGAAAAATGAGTTGTCCGTGTCATTCGTGCACAGAGATGCCCACTCAGAGGTGCTATCTGAGGTCTGTTCGGAGCCTGGAGTAGATGCTGCTTGAGGTTGATTAAGAAACTGGGGTTTTGCATTTATATTGGAAATGTGGGTGTTCTACTCACATGAAATACATAGTTCCCGAAACAATGAATCCAAAAAGTTTGAATAATGCGCAGATTTTTCGAACTGGGTTATCTTTTCTTTCAGCAACTTCTCAAACTCTGTGAAGTCGTCTTTTGTAGATGGGCACATCGCATCAATTCCTGTGACATTGTTTGAGGTGCTAATACCTGAGAAAAAAAGGCACAACAATGTTATCCTCTTAAATCATCATAAGACATCCACTTTCAAGGACCCTCATTAGTACTCTAAATACATAAAGAAAAAGGCGTGTTGAAAAATGATAAAGTATCCACGACAGTCTTTTTGGGACCTAGTCCCAACTTAAAACGTACCGAGTAAAGGCAAGAGGAGGGAGATGGTTGAAATGACAGACATTGGTTTGATATAAGATAATGTCAAAATAGATCCATCTGTTAAGATAATATTTACCAAAAGCTTCTTTTGCCAGCTCCAAGTCTGCTTCTTCCTGTAGCTTCTTTACTCGTAACTTCTCTGCTAGCTGCTCTTCAGGGGTAAGCGCTGCTATATCTGCTTGCGCTTCCTGTTCAACATGGAGCACAACCAAATTATCAAAGTTCAAATTGTTCTCATCAGCTAAAAACTCAATTTTATTCCAAACATTCGTTGGAAGAACAAAATAATCCACAAAAATCTCCAGTATTTGAATCCTTATGAAATACTGTCATCTAACATTTGTTGAGTAATAACAAAATACTAACTATACTGAAGTAATTTCCATTGATAATACATGTTCTCAGTTAGAGAACGCTAAAGAGACAAAATTATCCTTAGTGAATCTAAAAGTTAACAGATGTGAGAAAAATGTGTAATGTATTTGTTTAAATAAGTAATCCGCCTGACACCACCTGTAAAGCTGATAGAGATAAAGAATTCAAAGGTATGTGCATGGTTATCTGGCTCACCTTCAGTCGCATTTCTTCCTGTTTCTTCTTTAACTTCTCCTCTCTCTCTTTAATTTTTTCACTAAGCTTTTTCTTCTCTGACACCCGTGCCTCTGAAAAACAGAATGTGTTACTGCACACTTACTTAACAGCAACTAAAACGTAGAGAACCATGTTTGCGGTCATTCACCTGCTTTAATTGCCTCCTCCTTTTTCTCTTCCTCTTCATCATCCCAGTTGTCCTAAAGAGCAAGGCAAAATAATGGGAAGATAGCGGTCTCGATTATAGAAAATATACTGACTACATTACTAGATTGGCAACAACAAAATCTTTAGCTACACCAGTGTTTCCCAACCTTTTCCAACACACGGCAACACTTGCATAAATGTTTTTATTTTGCGGCACACCCCAGATGTAAAACTGAATCAAACTTAATACAAAAGATTTGTTTATCTTTCCCAAATGTGACTTTCCCAAAAGTCCACGGCGCATCTGATGTTTGACAGCACACAAGAGTGCCACGGCACTGGAAACTCTGACCTACACTATATTTTCTTCATGACAAACTATAGGTTGAGTGCAAAAGAGGCTGCAGTTACAATCTTTCAGTAACCAACATATGGTTTCACTGGTAAATCTCACCATTGAAACTCAATCTAGACTTCATTCAGACAGATTGTAATTATCATCAGAAACTTAACATATTGGTTGGCTTACTAAAGCAGTGATAGTACAAGCTACAACATGTAAAATGATGTTCCATCAAAATGGCAAGTATCAATTGTATTTGTAAACAACTCTGGAGACTACTATATTCTCCACACCAAACTAACAAAAAGCAGTGTTGCTTGTACGAACACCATATGTCACAGAAAAGCTAGTGAACAATTGACTGAGTCATGCCAGCCCTTTCAACATCTGAATCATTAGAGGTTTCTAGTCCAACAGCCAAAGTGAAACGGGGGGGTGAGAAAGTCTGTTAAGGGCGGTTTAAAAAAGAAATCACTATGCCTGGAGTGATCGTACACGTTAGACGTTTCTAGCAGCAAACGCTGAGGCCGGGTTGAGTCATCATACCATGGAATCACATTGTCAAACTACACTAGCCCCTATTCTGCCACCCGTACGACTACGCTATGTATGTATGTGTAGCTGTACAACAAAGCCCGAGACCTGTCAAAAATAATGTCTGAAATTATCTGAAGCACACCTCTGGCCGCTGACAAAGAAGCACTAATTAGCATGTCAACATGTGGCCTGTCAAAACCCATCTACTACTTAACCTAGCCTAGCCACAGTAAAGGAAGCAAACAACCAGCGAACGTTAGCTAGCTGCTAAGCACACGAGTTAGCAACACGCTATCTCGGCCGCGGTATGGTAACAAGCGATCAAACTCGATTCAAAAACCACGTTGCTGCTGGTACTGGTAGGATTCTCTCAAACAAGCTAGCTAACTAGCTCACTAGTTAACTAGCGAATATAATCCTTTATGACAAAGCTGAATGTAAGGGTTTCATGGGGTTGTTCCAAGTGACTGATTAGCAACATTACGTTAGCTAGCTAACAATAACGTTACCTTCACATCATCATCCTCATCTTCGCCTTCCCATTTGTCGGCCACTACCGCCTTTTTGATCGAAGGATCACCCACTTCGAAGTTGTCAGCTTCTACAAAAATCAGACGAATTTCCAAACACACATAACATTGGCGTTTAACGTACGAAATGGCATTATTTAACAAGAGAACATTACATTTGTGACTAACTAAATGTGTCCTCGGCTATCCTTTCAAACTTATTCTCACCCCAGTCGGCGTCCGCCATTTTGGCCGTGTTGGTTGCCTCGGCTGGGTTGACAGTACCAAGCTAGCGGCACACTGAACTGAAAGAAAAAGCCGTACAGAGCGCATGAAACGGCACTTTCAACGAGAGGAGTCATATACTGCGCGCGCAGCAGAGATGATAGTATTTATTTATTTACATCGGTTACTCTGATGTTGTTTACTTGCGACATTCATAATATAGATCACTTAATTTGATTACTGAAACGTAAATGTATACAAGCCCAGATAACTTTAAAAGGGTGCCGTCTGATGACATTTTCAAAGATGACAAATTAAACAACATGAATAGGTACTATTATTTTTTAACCAGTGAGACATAAGCAGTTATCTTGTGCAGGGGGGTATTCCATCAACCGCGCTAATGAAATCGGCGCTTAATAGAAAAAGCCTGGCTTGAACTAGCGTCACCTTTGACTTAAGCCTCAAGCCGTTCCATGAACACAATTCGGCCGTCTCCAGTCAACGTTAACTCAAACCAGGCTTGTACAAGCTGGCATTGTGTGCGCGCACGGAGAACAGAAGCAGGCCGGAACAATCGATTGTCAAAAAGCACATAAAGTGTTGCAAAAACCAGAAAGAGCGGTGCTATTCTCGCGAGAAAATCATGTCAAAGGAATTCGCCACTGACTGTCTCATCACCATAAGGGGCAATACTGCTGCGATTTTCAAGGCAAGGGAAAGTGCGTGACCAAAAATTGCAGACAGATTAAATGCGTAATTTAGTAGCGCGTCGAAAGGAGCCAGATGAGGTGGTACGGGCATCTGATTAGGATGCCTCCTGGGTGCCTCCCGTTGGAGGTTTTCCGGGCACGCCCAACTGGTAGGAGACCCCGGGGTAGACCCAGAACACGCTGGCGAGATTATATATCTCGTCTGGCCTGGGAACGCCTCGGGATCCTCCAGGAGGATCTGGAAAGCGTTGCTGGGGATAGGGACGGCTGGAATACCCTGCTTAGCCTGCTGCCACCGCGACCCGGCCCCGGATAAGCGGCGGAAAAAGGATGGATGGATGGATGGATTTAGTATCCTACTTTTTTGTGTAAATTAACATTGACATCGTTATGATGAGACTGCGGCATCAGCAGGCTCAATAATAGGAAATCTGATTGATGGTCCCGATGGTTCGATCCCGGCATTGAGCACGACTGGTGTATGTCGTCTCTTTATTGCGCCAACGAAAATGCATAAATGCTCTGTAATTAATATTTATTTTAATATGGTGACAAGGAAATGTCATTTTCAATGTCACATTGTGTTTTAGATAGATATCTGTCACAAATAATGCAATTACAATAAGGAAATGGAATGCCAAAGTGAACACTTATTTGTCATTTCGGCATTTTACTTTTTTAGGCCTATGTGGCAAGGTTGCGAACACAGGAATCGGACGTAAACACTAATATTCATGCTTGGTCACATACATTGCAAGAAAAAGGTCTGAACCTACATATGTTTCCGAACACGGACATACGGTATGTGACAAAAGTGAAGCGAGCGAGAAAAGACACTTGACGGAACTGTCTTTTGGGATTTTGTTTCCACCTGTTGGATATTTTTTGTAACACAGCTAAACTAAGCTTGACAGTTAGCCTAGTACTACGGAGCAGGCTAGTTCAGTGGTATAAATTACCTTGGTAACTGAGCGGCGATTCGTATTAGCCACAGTAATGGAACGGATCTCTCACTAAAATTAGCCAGACTTATCTAAATAAGCCAGGCGTTTCGTTTATCTAGCTTGATGGAATACCCCCCTGAAAATTCTTTTGGTGTGCATCACCACGTCAAATTGTCTTTTTTCTAGAGGAACAGCCTTTTCGATTAATTTCAAATATGTATATTTTTGTTTAGTAATCTTATATATTTTTACACATAAATGTTTGCTTTTTTTGAGCTAATTGTAGATGTACAATCATTGGAAGTGTCATACAAATAAATTGTATTTATTTATTATTATAATTATAATAATTGTTATAAGCATTGTTGTAATAAAACCTAAATTAAGTGTAATTCTACAAGATTTTAATTAAGGACCCAATATTAAAATTAAGTTAGAACCTGAATAGAATATGTCAAAATCACTGTGTGGTACAAATATATAATATTTATTGCATTAAACGTATCCCCACCAGACATAATTTAATTTGGTTTTTCCATATGTCTTCCAGATATTTACTTCAAATGTATTACCCTCCATAACTTCATGCAGTTAGCATTTAGATTGAAAAACTGTATTTGTAAATGTTTTACAGTGTAAGTGGCATACATTTACAATAACAGATCAAAGTTAAGATTAAACTTGCTAAGAGGAGAGAATCACATTGTATTTATAAACCCCAAATCAGCCCAAAATGCCAGACAAACCGGAATCCTCCCAGTTGGCCTCTGCCTGGTAGTACTAACATTATATTTCCAGCCTTGGGCTCTGTAAATTGTTTAGTTCCCCAGCCCTCATTTACCTTAAGTCAAGGTTCAGCAAACTTTATGGAATTGTCTTAACTGCACTTGTAAGAACTAGTACTCTTTTTGTTCAGATAATCCAATTTCATTAATGCTTACACGATCAAAGAACAGAAACAAATAATAAAGTAATCAATAGCATTATAACGAGTCAATCCAAATGCTTCAATAAAATCTCCTGCATGGTAATGGACTCAAGGTATCTACATAATAGGTCACTTCTTTCTGTTTTGCACCTGAGCATGCATGTGATACCTTAATTAACTTTTCCTTAATGTCTGAGGTAATATGGAGTAAATCCCATACAAGCTGTTCAATTACTTTTTTTAACAGTTCCTTTCTGTTTTAGTGCAAAAGAAAAACAGTAAAAAGTCAATGAATATGGCAAAGTAAAAGTAAATCATCAATCCCATAGAAAAAGTGTTGAATTAACCCATCAATTCCAGCAATTGTGCTTGTCCAGTCAGCTAAATGTAAACGGTGATGTCAGGCCTTCTATAATTAAAGTATGTGTCTGTGTTCACTAGTGAGTGTCTGTGTGTGTCGGAGTATGTGTGCGTCAGTGACAATTCTGGCAGTTGGGGTGACAGATCTTTCCGTTGACGCGGCATTTACAGCCTCCAGAGGTGTCCCCTGTACCCTGCAGAAATGCACAAAGGTTACCCTAATTAAAAAACACACACACAGAGATACCCAGACTCCTCTATTTTGTTCATAGACCCAGCGTGATATGAATCTCAACTCAAACATAGCTGCTTCTCGCTCAAAAAAAGTATGATTAACAAAGTAATATAACAGAACTACATATTTTAACAAGGGGAAGAGAGCGTTCAATGCCAAAAGATGCAGTTGGATACAACGTTGGCTACACTTCCTTAGCTGGCTTTTTATCTGAAGGTTTCTCATAAAACTGCCACCTTCATAACTGAGAAGCAGAAAACATGTACTATTGCCATTTAATATAGTCATTTATCAAAATGTCATGTTATTTTGAAGATATCTGATATTAGAATATTTGTTGCACTTTAAAAAAAAACAATGCTAGGACATATTCACCCAAAGAAGGATAAAGGTGTGTTGATATAGGAGTGGGGTCAGGGCTCAGAGTGGGAAGTATAAGGTGAGAGCTTACATTTTGCCCCCAGCGGGCCTGTTTGGTGACCCAGCAGATCTCTGTCTTACACATCAGACAGCACAGCCAGTCACAGCCGTCTTTCTTCTGCACAATGACATCACAGCGAGGACATTGCATTGCCTCGCCACTCTGCAGCAGGCCCTGTGAAATAAACAACATAGAAAATATTATTTTTTATTATATACAGAGCAGAATACTATCAAAACAACTTAAGTGCAAGATGACACAGTACAACCTACAGAGAAAATGTAAGGAAAAGGAATGCAGGAGTAGGAGTTTGGGTGCTAGAAAGAAATGGGTAGGTTCAAAAAAGATTGGGAATGCTGTTACCTGGAGCATCTGGTTGGTCTGCTTGGCTGCCTGGTCATTTTCGGCTCGAATACGTAGGTCATCCTGGTATTCTTTACAGTTCATGTCCTTATGGATAGCCTGTGACACACAAACACACACATGCTTAATGCAGCAAGCATCCTGTGCCATTAAAGAAATGAATTGCATCCTTACTTGTTTCTCTACCCTCAGTCACACGTTTTGACTACATCATGTGCTTCTACTGTAGCGCTGATGATCTGTGACCTTACTGGACGTGCCATCATCTCCCTGAAATCCCTCTAGCAAATTGTACTGATGAATGAGAAACCAGGCTACACTAGTAGATCCCTGGTTGGTTTGATTGATCAGGTCCCCACACACACCTTGCAGAGAATGCAGTTGGTCTCTTGGCAGAGCTCACAGGGAAACTGGTTGACCTGGTCCTCGTAGATGCACCAGCCTGGGCAGTCTGGAGTCTGGCAGTGGAAGCTGTGCTCTGAGCGACTCTCAGCGATGCTCAAACGCAGCTCCAGGAACTTTCTGTGCTCCTCTTCTGAGAGAAGCTGCTCGCACAGCCACAGGAAATATAAGACATAAGAGCTCACACACAGTAATCAACACGTTACACAGCTTACCTAAAGGGGGTATAATGAGCCTTGCATTGCAAATTAAATATTTACTTGAACAAAAAACCATTGTGTGTGTGTTTGTGTATGTATGTTCTCACAGCTTGGATCTCTCGGTCCTGCAGCTTGCTAGCACAGCTGTATTCTTCGTCTACGTAGGGGCAGGTAATCTCTGCATCCTGGTTGTTTACAATGGTCCCCTTCAGACAATCTCTGCCACGGCACACAATTATTTAGCCATAAACAAGCTACATTTTTAACTCACCCATTTTACATGCAGCTAATATTGATAAAATATTTAATGAAATTTACAGAACGTCAATCATCCATTGGAATTGTGAGTGATATACTGTATATTGGTGCATCCAACCTGCAGAAGCTATGAAGACAGTCCCGGAGTGTGGCGCCCTCCCCCGCCTCCAGGGGACAGAAACATATGGGACAGTCCACCAGGGCCGTGTTGGGGACCAGACTGTGGTCATCAGTTTCCAACAAATCCAGGAAGTTCTTCTCACGCTCTTCCACTAGAGCCTAGATAGAATTTATCTCATCAGATTGTTTTTGTTTTCATTGTGTTAAATCTTAAAATACCCCAAACATTATATATGTGGTGCTCTGAAACAAAAGCTAGTTTGTATCAATGTCAAATCTATGTGTAAACCGTAACTAACGTACAGTCGATACATTTTAGTATTAGAAAGTACCCTGCTAGTCAAAATGATTGTTAGAACTTATAGCGTGTCATTGTAACCTGACGGTACTGCAGCATGGCCAGTTCCTCTTGCTGTAGGCGATGGATCTCGTCCTGGTCGGGCAGGTAGACCTCCGGGATCTGGTAACCTTCCGGGCGCTCCCCTCCACACATCTCACAGCCTGGCCGCGTTGGCTTATTCACATAGGTACAAGTATCACAGGACCAGCCCAGCTGAACACACATTCACAGAGAAACAAATGCAGGAGTAGAGGAGAGTGTTGAGGCCTGGAGTCGAACCATATGGCACAGGTTGTTCTATATGACTCGTATATAGATAAGTAATGGCACACCATCCATTGAAAGTATTATAGGTTGCATACATCTTATGCAAATAGATTGCATTACTATAAAACTAAAGAATTATTGTATAAATGTACATAAGATACTGAGATTCTAACCTGAGGTTTAGGAGGAACAGGAGGTTTCTGAGGCTGAGGGGCTACAACGGGAGGAATTTTCTGTGGACTAGTTGGAGAGACACATTTCTCACCAGCCCCGGCTCCTAGTCCTCTTGGCGCCAGTGAGTACATGGACTCCATGATACCTGATGGCAGCCAGTGGGAAATCAACTAGGATTCATGCATTTCAGTGTGTAAGTGTGCCTGTGTGTGGGTATGTGTCTAAATCTGGGTGTAACGTGTGCTTGCATTTAGAAGGTACTACTGACTATCTAGGCGTTGCTGTTCTTCATCCTGTTGCAATGAATGCCGTGTGACATGAGCAGCATTGGCGGACATGATGTACAGGTACGCCTGGTCACCATTCTGCCGAACCCCGTGGCTGAACAGTGAGTGGGGGTCCTGTGCGAGGCGCTTTCCAATCACCCAGCGTTGCAGTGACGGGTGAAACTTATACTCATGGCTGACCTATTCAAATGGAGATTGTAACCCATTAAACAAGTTTATTGCATTATGGTGGGTCCTAAACACTTGGATTGGATTATTGGATTCTTGACCTTGTCTTTGAGCTGGGATATGGTTGTGTGCGGTGAAACCAGCAACGTCATAGGGATGTAGGTTTCAGACTGCGCATCAGCCACACCCACCATAAGTCTATAGAAACATTGAATTATTACGTCCATCAAGCAAACCTTGAAGCTCAAGCCCTCACAAATATCATAGTACACACATACACATACACATAGTATATAATTACCTACTTTATGGGTTGTTGTTCATGGGCAGAGGAGTTGATGCTCACACACACTTGGACAGAGAGGTCTGCCAATTGTTCACATAACTTGACAGCCTCTTCTCTGTCCCCACAGCTGAGAGCCTCACTAAGGGATTCAGCAAGCTCCTCAGCTAAGGAAGAGAAGAAGGATTACGTCATTGTCCCTTCTATTATTCCATAGCTCCCACAATCTATGAAAGTACACATATGCTCGATGCCCACTGAGTTGGGTAGTCTTTTGTAATCTATCAGTGGCTGATGCCCTTTGACCATACTATGTATATGTCAAACTTGCATTAACAAAATAAAACATGTTTCTTACCCTCCTTCAGGTTATTTGTATTGGTAACTTCAGATGTCATATTTGGCAGGATATGTCGACTTCACTTCAAGAGTTGATCAAGGTCCGAAATGCCTATAGGAAGCTGATTCGATTGACCGATTGCAGGACACGTTTGTTCAATAACCTCCTGTAATAATCACTGCACTACACCTCAAAAGACAACTTTTTTTGCAATCTCCTCCTGAATTTTGGTTTTCCATGACACTTACAAATTGAAATTAACTGAAAAGTAGAGCCACGAAACGAAAATGAAACGATGTATTGAAATCCAGGAAGACAGGTTTTAAAGGATCCCTCGTGTTTTTATTTTATGTATTAATTATAAGTCAGTTCTTTTGAATATTAAATATTATGTAAGTAAGAGATAAACACATGTCCGAAAATATATTTTTTAAATGCAACCAAGACTGTTTTGATACGTGAAAAGCGCGTCAAGATATGGCTTCATCCAAAACAAACGTAGTCAGCAATACCACATTCCTTACCCTATTTTTTCTTAACAATATATATTTTTTTCTATAAATATTACCAACTTTTATTTAAAAATGTTAATCAAAAAACATTAACCATACACAGCTACACGTACAACGATTAAGGCTACTTAAAGGTAGCACCAGCACAGGGGTCTAGGTAATGTTTTCGAATGTGGCCAGTTTTCTCAAGTGCGTCACCGTTCAAAACAGGAAGTGAAAGAGGGGAAGTTGTCCAGCGTACTAGTTCTCGGGACCTAAACAATAGAGGCGGACCGCGATTGTTTTGTTTACAACAGACTAATTTGGCGCATAACGAAGGAAAAGGCTTCCGTAAGCCTTGGGTTACTCTTTATATTCTGTTACTGGAGCTGGGATGAAGAATTTCGTGTCTAATTTCAGTTTATTTAATGGCAGGTATTGGAAATTTCACAGTAAAAAGGAGGACATTTTTATCAGACATATACGTGCATTAAGCTCTCGACAAAGATCTTTAACACATCCATAACCATTTTAAATGTTCACTTCGTGCTAACCTTAACGCAACAAGGTGTTTTAGCTTAATGGAAATGGCCTGCTTAAGTGCTCAGCTTTTGGAGTGACAGCAAACCGTTGTTTTCCGCGCGCGAGCTGACAAGGCCCCGTTAGTTTTGAATCCGGGGAACAGAACTGGCACGGTGTTAAGCTATTTGACATCAGTTTCTTGATTTCACACATTTCACGCTGAAACACTATTTTAAATCCATCTTGCAGAAGGTGCATTGGTTTCGCGTCAATTGATCGTAAAATAGCTTCTTTTTTATCCATTGTTTAGCCTTTTTAAAAACTTTAACGTTTATTCTAAAACGGACTTTTTCATAAGCTGATGTGGGTTGGCAGTTATAGTTATTTAAAAATTAAAAGAGAGAAAAAAATGAAGCTACTGGAAAACTCGAGTTTTGAAGCGATTAACTCCAAACTCACAATTGAAACAGGAGACTGTCAGATCATTGGAAGGTAAGTCAATGTAAGTCTGTTTGTTTGTTTGTCTGTCTGCCTACCTGTCTTTTGTCTGTAATCACAGCTGTGTCACCTGTTCAGGATCGAGAGCTACTCCTGTAAAATGGCTGGAGAGGACAAGCAGATGTTCAAGCAGTTTTGCCAGGAGGGTCTGCCTCATGTTCTGGAGGCTCTGTCCCCTCCACAGTCAACTGGAATTAGTCCCAGCAAGTAGGTGGATCCCCACTGACAAGCAAACCACATACTTAAACCTACAATTTACATACATGCATCAAACAATGGACTTTTATATAGACACAATTAGCATGTCTTTATGCGGTTAGTGTCTTTTGTATGCGCTCTACATGTTTGTTTGTTCCTCAGGCTGAGCCAAAGCCAGAGTGGGGATGAGGGCGAGGGTCCTTTGTGGGACCGTTGCAGCAGGAAGACTCTCTTCTATCTCATCGCCACGCTCAACGAGTCCTTCCGACCCGACTACGACTTCAGCTGCACCAAGAGCCATGCCTTCAGCAGGGAGCCCAGTGTCAACTGGGTCAGTAATACACAGCGAGAGATAGAACAGAGACACACACACACACACACACACTAGAATAGTATTATTAGTTCCATCCAAAACACATTGCATCTATCATAATCAGCATTCAATTACTAGTGATAAAGAAATTATAGATCATTGTGTCTTTATTATAATAATAATGTACAAATACAATTGTTGTACACTATGTTTTGTGTTTGAAGGTGTTCAATGCGGTAAACAGCAGCCTCTCTTCGGCCGCAGGGGAGGAATTCAGTCGACTGCAGCCTCAACTCTGGGAGGCCATTGACACCGAAATCATCCTTTCTGAATGTGACATTTACAGGTGGGAACCGTTAGTATCTGAGAGTGATGTTTGTTAGTCGGACAGAATATACTCAGTAGAGTAACGGTGCTTATTTACCTGGGTGTGCACTGTACTCATTATATAAGGATTTCTCAACATTGTACTTTAGGTCCCAGATCACAGGTGTCATTACTTTGTTATCATAATGTATCACATTGCAAGCATTACAGTAATGTTGCTCTGTTCACAGCTATAACCCAGATCTGGATTCGGATCCGTATGGAGAGGAGGGAAACCTTTGGTCCTTCAACTATTTCTTCTACAACAGGAGACTGAAGAGGATTGTATTCTTCACCTGCCGCTCCGTCAGGTCAGCTGGCCGTCCTGAAAAAGCATTTAGGCCTAGTTAACTTTAGCAAAGATGTAGAGAAGCCATCAGGTTGTCTAAAAATCCGTCTTGTCATTGGAACATTACAGAGTATAAAAAAGTCAAGAAAAAGTTACATAAAAAATATTTATTTTGGAGGGGACAATTTGAATGCAACCTATATTGTGGAAATAAGCTTAAGCATGATGATTCTAGTTGTGAGAGCTTTAATACTGGTGCACACAAGTAGGACATTGAGAAACCTAACCATGTTCTGTTATTGAAGACCCAATATTCTTATATTCTTCTGACCAGAGTCTTCAGATTCTCCATTTATGCGTACAAAATACCATTATACTGGAAGCCTTTGCAGCACCGGCGCAGGAGACTAGACGTCTTGGTTGTTGTTGTTGGG
Organism: Galaxias olidus; assembly: GCA_026901105.3. Taxonomy (NCBI): domain Eukaryota; kingdom Metazoa; phylum Chordata; class Actinopteri; order Galaxiiformes; family Galaxiidae; genus Galaxias; species Galaxias olidus. The sequence continues at coordinate 106,901 of JAPMUY010002204.1, forward strand.
TCTTGTTGTAAAGACATTCAATTTTGTCTTGATTCAAAACATAGAAATACCCAGTAATGTTAAATACATTCACACTGCTCTAGTCTAGCTAACCAAGACCATGGTACTTGGATAAGACAGTTGAGGGCTTTGTTTGATAAAGAAAGAGAACGTAGGTCCATTTGTATTGGAGACCTATGTAAAGGTTGCGCGTGTGTTCCAGTGTGTTCATGGCTCCCCGAGACTCCGGCCTCGGCAATGATGAGCTGGACCTGGAGCTGGAGGAGGAGAACATGGATGACGAGGGGTGAGGAGGATACAAAGCTCCCAAAACACACACAGTCACAGACATTCCTGTACAGCGCTACTGGAAAGCCAATCAGAAATATTGCTTAACATTAACCTTTTGTGGAAATGTTCCTTCTTGGATGTTTGTTGAAAAAAAAAAAAAGAATAGACGTGCCATAAAATGGCCAGTGAATGGGCACGGGGTACCACGGAGTAAGAGGTTATGCCCAAACGAGGCATAAACTGACCCACCAGCCCAAAGAGATAGCAGGACTGCATCATTATTTAACTTGGGAGGGTAATAAGCCAATAACCTTGGTTATTTTGTATTTTGAATGGTGACTAGCTCCCAATGCAAATATACTTGAATTATTATAGAGTTTTTATACATTTTAAGTCCTACCTTTCAAGTACTCTGGCCATAAAACTTAAATGGATATTTGTATTAAGTTATTTTAGTAAATGTTTCCACCCTACTGATTAAAAATCTAAATACATATGGCCTTCATGCAGACACACATGTGAGACAACTTTCCCCTACCTTCAAAAAACATTTCCCTACCAACAAACCCTACCTTCTCATAATAAACAATACTTTACATGCATTACGTACATAACTGAAGGGGCTTTTGGGTAATCTTTTACTGTTCCCTTTTTTTGTAGGTATGGAGCTCTGTGCACCTAGTGATCGTACCTGTCCAGCATCAAAGCTGATCCGGCCCTTGCTTCATCACCATCCTGCTCCCAGCCTCCACCAACCTCCACCCAGCCTCCACCAGCCCTGGCCCCAGCCTCCAACCACCCCTGGTCCCAGCCTCCACCAGCCCTCCACCAAGCTCTCCACCCAGCCTCCACCACCCTGCCTCCACCACCCTGCTCCCAGCCTCCACCCAGCCTCCACCAGCCCTGGTCCAGCCCTGGGACAGGGACTGATGTGGATACAGTAACCATTCACAAGCATTCTTGCGTTATATTGAATTATGGTACTCACACATTATATTTTACTTTATTATTATTCAAGTGTATTTATTGTTTTCCTTTTAGCTTTGTTTTAACTGTATTCATGTTGCTTTTTGGTTCAGGTGTCTAAGCACCTTTCAATTATGTTATTACAAAGTGTTGTTTTAGAAACTTAGCATTCCATGAGGTAATGTGGCAGAGATGTATTGAGAGGCCTAGTCAAAGTGAGTTAAAGCTAGGCTTAAAGTACACACCCCAAACTCTGAACACAGTGCTATACTTACCGGGTTTAAGATTAAGGCTGTTGACCCCTAAAGAAAGGAATGTTCACAAAACAAAAAATTGTTGTTCCCGAAATGTTGCTGTTACCATGTTAACCCCCATAGCGAGCCCAAGGCATTTAGAAGTCACTGAGACAGAGATGACGGAGATTGGGCAGAACAGGTGTATACATTTTGTTATTAGACTAGAGGAGCCACTTGCACCCCTTAATGTTTTTGTTCTCAATCTATGTACTTTTGTCAATTTATTTTAAGATTTTAAGAGGTCTCTTTATAATTTTTTGATGTTCTTGATCTTAACGTTAAATAACAGATTTTCTACCATACCGCACAATGGTAATTGGAATTGCCTGTTTTCTTACCCTTTCTGAGGTACACATATTTACAGCCAAGGTTAAAATGAAAGTTTAATGCGGCCCACAAACCGGATGGGGATCAATGTCTTCTAAAGAAAAGCCAGACAAAGTTCATTTCATTTCCAGAGTTTGAAATGGCCACCATTAAGCTACATGGTAATAACTAATTTCAATTACTTACTGTGAGTAGAAATGCTTGCTATTCATGTCCTAACATTAATAATTTAACTATAGGCCTAAAAACAATTTAATCTTGTCTTATTCCTGAGCATGGCTCTCACTACTGATTCAAACCCTGTTGGGGGAGAGAGTACTGCCTGAACCTAATTTACATATCATTGACCACCTTTCCCTGAAGGTGGTGATTTGACTTTTAGTGGTTTTGTTGTTTGCTTGTTTGTTTGGCTGTCTTTTAGCCTGAAGTCAGGCTACTCTAAACATCCACCTGAAGCTTGTTTCCATTTGCTGTTAATGTGTGGAGGTAGGTAGAAGTAGAAACGGAATATGGGGTGGTGAAGCATGCATATCGCCAACTTCAGGGCAAGATATAGGACAGAATTGTAGTCAACAGAATAAAGTAGTTTTTAGGGACAGATAAGTTGTCCTTGAAGGCTTTTTAGGTGTTGTTAAGTTACTTGTGATTGAGATTTAGAAAACTAAATTTGTGGAGTCATTTTTCTGGAGTCTGATCTGTTCTTGCGGTGAGTTTTACCGTTTAAATCCAGTTCAATGAGCACAAACATCTTGTAATTTTTACAGTCACATTAATATTGGTAACAGTGGTCATTTCATGTGTATAGCTTTAAAGGCTTCTATTTGGCAGCTTAATAGACCTCACACTTTCTGCTTCTAGTCTAGGCCGGTGAATGTATGGTCTGTTTTTATACATCTTCTTTCTCTTGTACAATAAAATTGGTGTCTTTTAGTTTGGACTTTGGTGGCTATTACTGTATCTCCTGTTTAGCACTCATCTTGATTTACATGTACTTAAAGCATCATTTCATTTCTATTTTAAACCCAGAAGTATCAGTATATCACTTTACAAATGCAATAACTATTTCACATTTTAATCAATGGTAGATTATAGAAAAACACGAAAAATAGTCACGTTTTTTTACAATTGAGAATTTTAATGTTGACAACAAAAAACACATGTTTTTGAAAAGTGCATCCGCCATAATGACGAACATGAAGTAATTTGTATAATGTATGTAAGGACAGATAGCTATAGTGTTATTGTACTGTAGAGCTGCTCCATGAGGAAGTAAGCAATGTTGTAGAACCCTTCAGTGTATGGTGCAGGTTCATCTAATGCTTGTCCTACCTGTGTCTATTGTAAATATTGTCTAACCACAGTATTCTACATAAAGCAAAGTGTAGCTATGAGGTAAAAGTAGTTCATCTTCTTTCAGACTCTAGGCCTGTACTAAAGCAGGCTTGCTAAAATCCTTTCAACGACCAATTATTCATCTGATCCACCACTAATTGGTGGCAGCATTCTCTACCACTTTCAGTGAAACTTCCCTTACATTACAGTCATTTCCCTGGTCTGGACTTTTGCATATGCTCATGAAATGCAATGCACAAGGAACTGGGTAAAGGATAGTAATACAGTTCTGGTCTTTAGTCATGAGAAGATTAGTGAACAGCCAATTAGTTCAACCAAAAGTACTCCAGTCTTATTAAACAAGGCACGCTTATTGGCTGGCTCCAGCCCAGCTACCTCCCATCCTCCTAGCTGCGTCCAGACAACTTAGGATGTGTAAACACAAACATGGGCATGCAGAAGGCACAAAGAGCATCAAGTATTCCAGGATCACATCAACTTCACAGGTTATTCATAATTAGTCCTGCCACATCATACATCTGCAAATACTGGGAATATGCTGGCACTATGTGTGTTTGTGATGAAGTGGGTTTTAAGAGGTTTTGGTAAAGGCAGGGACCACCTGGTCTGTGCAGGGCTTGGGGCGGAGGTGTGTAAGTCTGTTGTGGGGGGCTGTGTATTTATATGTGTCACACAGCCATGGGTGAAGCAGTAGTTCCGACGCCTCCAGTCTCTCTGAAGGCAATTTACGAAGCATGCAGCCAATCAAACATTTGGCCTGTGGCGAAAGCCAATCAGAGAGGCTAAATGTTCCCCGGCGTATCTTAGCAAATAGAGCTGCAGGCTGTGTGTCCTGAAAAGGGTATCGACCAATCAGCATGGTGTAGAGAGACACACCCAGGCTCCAAATGTCAGCAGCACGACCTGAGTAAGAGACACCACAGTTGGTCAACAGTTCAGGTCCCACGTAGGCTGGACAGCCGTGCCTGTCTGTCATGGAGTCATCAGTGCCTTGGAGAATGCAAGAATCTTCCAGGCTCTGCAGGGCCAGCTTAGTTCTAAAGAAAACAGACACATCCACACACACATATATTATTATTTAAAGCCATAGCAGGCAACATTTATTATAAAATGTTAACAAGAGCTCGAGTGCCTAATACACATTTTGAAAGACCATCACATCCCCTCATAATCCTATAGCATGGCGCCTCACCTTTGGGAGTCTACGAAGACAAACTTGCGTAGCTTCAGGTCTCTGAGGACCACTCCGTGGTGATGGCAGTGGTCTACGGCGGCCACCATCTGACCAAAAAGGCAACGTGCCTCTTCATCTTCCAGACGCTTGCGAGATCGCACATATGCGTGCATGTCACCATAACTTTGCTGGAAAAAGGCGTACACCTTCTTCTGACCAATCAAGACATCTATAATACTGATGATCTTGTCATGGCGACCGAGGCAGATGTAGGGGGCCAAGCGCTCCTGGTAGCCGCGCAGAGGTAAAACCTGGTAACAACAATGTCATGGTTACTGATGGAATAGCCATGATAACATGGTTGGGGTTTCCGGCATTATAGGTACATCAATGAGACAGTCTATGTATAGCATGTGTGTATGTGTACATGTCCTTGTATACCTTGCAAGTGTACTGCTGCTGCGTATGTCTGTGGACAGCTCGGTAAGTCTCGTCACCTTCGCTGGGCTCGATTAGGAAGTAGGGGCCAATACTGGACAGAGATTTACTATTGGTTCGCAGTGCAGCAGGGTTTTGGGGTCGGAGACAGGGTGACAGTCCAGCTGAGAGGCTAATGGAGGGGGGTGTAGCGAGGCACACCCGTTTACATTTCAGGAAATTGTCCAGAGGTTCATCTAATAGTCTCTTCAGACACACCTGCTGCGCTGTGAACACACCCACACTCATCTAAAGAAGGAGAAAAGTGACATATCAATACCAGTAGACAACAATAAAAGAAAACATGACAACATTACAACTGCTCAAATACAGATTTGTCCTTTCCTCCCTGGATTATTGTTGTCCAAAATTGCATTATTTTGTTTTTTATACGAAATGGTAATGTTTGTCAAGGAAAAATGGTAATTGAAGCTCAAAGTTATTTCTTTGTGGTCAAATGAATTATATAAAAGGTAAAAAAAAAAAAAGAACAAAAAAAAAAGATCAACGTCGTTAATTAGGTGACTTGACAAACTAGTCTTCAAATTTTAATCACACATCTTTCATATTGGGATTGGACTATTTTGTTAGTGTTTTTTTGATCATGTAGTTCGAACGCGCGTGCCCACGCATTGTTAAGAGAGCATCACCACTGCAAATAACTACCACGTTGTACTTCAATAGAATAGACTGCTCAAACAAAGGGGGTCGGAGAATTGATTTTGAAAGCCATATCCGGATGATTCATACCCACCAATAACGCCTAACTTTTTTTTTCTTTTTTTGCTGGAAAGTTAAAAGGCACTTTCAGTATAACATTGGATTATTCAGAATATCTTTATTAAAATGTTGTGAAATGGCCTTTTCCATGGGTTAAATACATAAAAGTGTTAGCGTGACGTCAGGCTACCTACACACGCACGTGGGCGTGTGCACATTTGCAGGTCTGGCATTGTTAACTACTGTTTATCTGGGAATATTCTCTGTTATATGGGTCACTAGATAAACATTTTATAACAAAAATAAATTGAACCGAAACTGCAAGCATATTGCATAAATTTCCAGGGAGTCATATTGTATGGAAAAGGTTGCACCATTACTTTCTGTTATTCAACTGATGTTGCACAATATTAGCCAACTTTCGGTTACCCATCAATATACATTAGGGCACAGACCGTGAGCCATAAGTATATTGAAATCACTTTTAATACTAATTGTCTATGTGTGTTCAGGCAGCGTGTATTAGAAAAATACCAAAGTAATGAATAACTCTTACCTTGACTGTTGACAAAGAGGCTTCGATTTAGTCCAAGAGCCTGAACAATGGGAAGATGCTGAGGTCGCCCAACGAGTTGTCTAGTTCCTTTTGACTCCAACTACTTGCCAAATTGGGTTTTAATCTTCAGAGAACCACGTGATTTTTAATTCTACATTAATTCACAGATAGGTCAAGATAGTTAAAGTTTTGTTTTTCCAAAAATAGTTGTCGATATCCAAAGAAGAATATCAAGGGATATTGCCCAATGTTTTCAGTAAATTGAACCAATGAACTAGTTCTTAATATAAAAAATAGAAAATAGTTTATCCTTGCGTTAGCAAGGCAGACCGCTATGAGTGGCGCGAGACAACAACGGGCTCTCACCCGGTGATCACGCCTTTGTTCCTTTATTCCCGCTGTGTGTGCGTGTCTCTCGACTGGCTCCCAAGACTTGAATTGCGCAACGGCAAGTTTTTCTTTGAATGGCAAAACTCCATGCGCAAACTTGCTTTGAAGTACAAAAAAGTTAATAAAATTAGTTAAACCTGGTCAGTTGTTTGGACAAAGAGTCAGCCTAATACGATCGGCAATCCACTCGAATTTAACAAATGTGAAACTGTCCCTTAAAGTAATTTAGCCCAACAAACTCCAAGAGCCTATTTGGCTTACCTATAATGGACAGTCAAAAATGTATTCTGGTCAACCGTGTGTTGGTTCCTTCGACTGTCTACATGCCTGACAGCATCGACCAGAGGGAAAGGCGATAATAAATATATCAGAAGTGGACTTGCTGATGCGCGGCCGGACAAGATTGCAACATCGAGAGACCCCGCCCCCTGCATGACGACATCGTTAGATGAACTTCGCAAGGCACGCACACGTACACAAACACACACACACACACACGGTCACAATCGGGCGCTTACAGTGAACTGCACAGAGCGACAGAGCAGTGCAACACTATGAAATCAGGTGGGGTTATTGCAATAGCCCAGTTAGTCATTCATACTCTTGGATCTCACTTGGACATCTCAATAATGTCATAAATTATTTTATAGCGCCGAGCCTAGACTGTTGCATATACATTTCATAACCCAGTTTGAGAACAATTCAGTGCTATTAAATTTACTCATTAATCCTTGCACAGCAATCCATCATAAATACGGGCAGATTTAAGTACTAATTGATAAATAAAAAGTGGGAGCAAGTTGGAGTGTACACCCTGTTCTTAATCTCAATAGCCTGGGTATGCACCTAATGTCTCTGTCTGTCCTTCCTGTCTCTATCTCTCCGTAGAGCTGCGGTGGCAGACGGGGGCGGGATTACATTCTGTGGAGGTAAAAACGAACGACACAGACACTTCGGCAACCAAGCTTGAGAAAACAAGGCCAGAGGCTTGAGCACCGAGTCCACTGCAGATATATGATATGTTATCTAAAGGCTACCTCTAATCCACTTGATATGGGGCCATGCATGGCCTAGAATGCAAAGTACAGCAAGGTTTAGTTCAGTGTACTTAATTAAATTGTGAAACCTAGAGTATTTTTGTTTTATAGTTATCCAGGGACTGTATATATTTATTTATATATAATTACAAAACATATTATGTAAATTAAAGGTTAGTCAGGTTGCAAATATGTTCTTGTTCATTACTGGAATAAAATAAAGGAATACAATTGTGTACAGTCAAATTTGATTAATTTAAATGGCTTTTACACTCCTAGCATTCCTAGAAGTAAAGTTACTTTTTAAAAAATCTTGATAGATTAGTTACTTTGACAACAGTTCAATAGGCAAAGTCTTCACTACTCCGCACTTACTTTAGACTGTCAGTCTGATCCTTACTAACAAAGGCAGTGTTCAGAGTATGAGATCGATTCTGAAGTTAAACATAGCATATGTTTTAATGCTCCACTTAGGTGTAGGCATCTAATATTGTTATTTTTGTATCGGTATAGTTGGATAATTATTTTTTGCTTCTTCCCAGTGCATACGGAGAAAACATTTGTTGGACCAGGGAACTCAGCTCTGACATGAGGTTCACTGTAATGTGTATATGCATCTACACCACAGTGTGGTCTTAAGTGCCCCAGCATGTGTTGCTAACAGCTGTTGTTCCGGTTCTTGATCGAGTTAGATACTTCCGTCAGGTGGGAGCTTAAGTCTGGGAGCTCCTGTTGTGAGGGGGAAGGTTTATCGGCACGCGCGAGGCAATCCCCCAACAGTAATCCCTTCCAACTGTTTCACCTTTACCAGTCTGGTAAGCTGAGATAGTATGAAGAAGCCGGTGGCAACTGTGCTCGTAGCAGACACGTGTGCTCACACACAAAAACAAACACACACAAAAGAAATTGGATTGTTATCTTGAAACTGCATGCTTGTTTTTATGTGCCTCATGATGAAATGTTGAAGAAATAGAAGAGGCAGCAGAGAAGGCTTCAAGTGACTTTATGTAATGTAGTTGTGTGTGTGTGTGTGTGTGTGTGTGTGTGTGTGTGTGTGTGTGTGTGTGTGTGTGTGTGTGTGTGTGTGTGTGTGTGTGTGTGTGTGTGTGTGTGTGTGTGTGTGTGTGTGTGTGTGTGTGTGTGTCATGGTATACCATCCATGTGGGTAGGGTTGCTTGTGACTGTGTGCGTGGAAGAGGGTGGGATAAGGTTTTGCCAACAAACTACATACCTGTTCTCCAATTTTCCCCAAATAATTGTCTATCCAGTTACATACACTGTACACCTTCCTGCTTTCCGGGTGTGCATGTTGACTGTGGGAGAATGCCTTTCATAACAGATGTGATGAAATCAGAAGCCAAGTGGTCTGACTCAACTATGGCCTACCATTAACACAGGTCCACACAAACACACACACATACACATACACACACACACACACACACACACACACACACACACACACACACACACACACACACACACACACACACACACACACACACACACACACACACACACACACACACACACACACACACACACACACACACACACACACACAAACACACCTACAGAGAGAATAGAAGGTAATTCAGCAGTTACATTATGTGTGAGACTTGGCTTGTCTTCTTCCTTTTTAATAACTTATTAATGGCTCAGGCCAAAGTCGTGGAGTGAGCTAAGAGCATGCTCACCTGTCTGACCCCCTCAATAAGTCTTTTTCCTGTCTATCCCAGCAGATCAGAGAAAATACAATCCTAAGTGATGGAAACCCACATTTTGTTTTAATGCAAATTATCTTGTAGAGTAGGTGTGTCTGATTCATATTTCTTTGTATTTTAAGCCATGCTATCTGTTGAGAGGATATAACAATAATAATGGTGGTTGGTCATTGTATGGTGGTATTCTACTTGCTGCTCTGGTATTACAATGCACATGCACACTAGACACACCATGTGTTTTGAAATAAGCAAAAGCTTTTGGAGACCATACAGTTATTTAGCAGTGATCAAAGGGTACTTGGTTGAAATGCGATCGTGGGATGGTAATAATGGTGAGGAGGGAGGTAACGGGTTCCTTTTTTACCCCAAAACTTTCCTCAAACTATAGAAGAAGCAGATAACCAGTCCCAATGTCATTCTCCCTTCCAGAACACTACCTTGCATCACCTCAAACCATTCAACTATTATTTCCTCCGCAACTTTCTCAACATCTTACCTTTAGCTAGCCTTGGCACCCATACACATATTCACACACACACACACACACACACACACACACACACACACACACACACACACACACACACACACACACACACACACACACTCACCAATGCCTCTCATCCACTTAAGTATTTTTCCACCTCGTTGCGATTTGTTTCCACATATTAGTTAATAGTGGCAAGTGCTTCAGAACATGGAAAATGGATTCCTCACACAGATACAAATACACACTGTGACACACACACACATACACACACACACACACACACACTTACACACACACACACACACCCCAAACACGCAAGCTTGGGAATAAAACTGATGAAATGAGTAGTAATGCTGAATGTCGGCATGACAACTCAATCCAGGGGCGTCTGCAAGGGTCAAAGCTTTTCTTCCTCCTCCTCCTCGTTCTCAGACTTCTTAGCTGCTCTAAGATGTTCGCTCTGATTCATTCTCTGGAATGATTCCTTGTGATTTCTTACAGAAAGTGATTCTCTTTGACTTGTGATTTCTTACAGTAAATGATTCTCTTTAATGATTCCGTGTGTTTTCTTACAGTAAATGATTCTCTTTAATGCTTCCTTGTGATTTCTTACAGCAAATGATTCTCTTTGACTTGTGATTTCTTACAGTAATTGATTCTATTAGACTTGTGATTTCTTACAGTAAATGATTCTCTCTAATGATTCCTGTGACTGATAAATTATTCTCTTTGACTGATTTGTATTGTTTGATTTGTGCTCTCCTCATGTATGCAAGTTTCTTTTGGCATTTTAAATGTATTGATACAGTTATGAATGAATCTGTTTTTTTCATATAATTTCCAATGTAATTGCATACAACTTGTTGGGAAGGCCAAAACCTTGTCCCTCACTTCCGACAGATGCTTTGACACTTTGAACTCTGGTCTTCAAGATAGAGATTCAGAGGACCAAAGCAAAAATTTAAGAGATCAAGAATCCTAATTTTTGATAACACATTTATGCTTAGGACAAGCAAAATGGTAAATAACTGTACTATGTATTTGTTCCGTACTGTGACAAGCCAAGGGGTAATGCCAGTGGCGTTATAGTAGAAGGACAGTATTTGATATATTGAAACCTAGCTTCTTCTACCCAGGGGGAGCCTGGGAGAAAAACAGGGGCTCCCTGGTCCAACAGGTGGATCTCCATGGCCTAATTCCAGAAGTGAGCGTCAAAAATCAGAGAAAACTGCTGGACAAGCAAACAATCTGCATGTGTTCCCGCTCAGAACCGGGCCGACAGAACCAGCCAAGCAGATGGAAGACAACATTTGATTTCAATTAAATCAAACATGATGAAATATATACTTTAAAATCCCATTGAGTCTTAAGAACTCTTCCTGATCCCTTAATTTAAATTGTTCAAATATTTGATCTGTGGTTATGAACCAATTGGGTGCATCTAATCATATGAGTCTGATGCGGTTGCTCTCTCCATTGTCATATTTGGACACATGAAGTAGAGCCCTGAGAGAGAGGCTCCCACTGGGGCCAGTCTGGGAACGGCTTTTATGATGCAATACACACATAATCACTCTCTCAATAGGCCCTCTTACAGTCACACAGTACGCAGACTCAGCTCTATTTCAAACCTTACATTATGCACTTAGAATACCGCTATACTCTTACATCATAAAAAGCCCCGTCAGAACTGTGAAAGAAAGTGTGTGTATGTGCATCAGTGTTTAACAAGGCAACACAAGTAATTGATCTATAAATTCAAAATTGCACACAAGGAACCTATTGTGGCCACCATCGAACAACTTAATATTGTGAGTCATATTATAAAAAGACAGCATGCCGCAATGGTTACCCTGTTGTCAAGTGAAAGTGATCAAAGTGACCATGTCTAGGTTATTATTAAGGCCTTATTGAAAGATTCCTTTGGGTGCAACTCGGTATAGTTATCTGTGATCTGGGGTTTGCCGGACAATTTTAGTCTCCTCTCTCCCTTTGAATTTCTATTTCCCATTCTCTCTCTCTCTCTTTTACACACACACACACACACACACACACACACACACACACACACACACACACACACACACACACACACACACACACACACACACACCAAGACCCCAGCCTATGTCGCCATGGTTGGGATGAGAGACCCCGGGACGTCTGCTCTCCTGTATTATCATCAGATGCAATGCCAGGCAATACCCCTGTCTCCTCCTGCAATATACACACACACACACACGCACACACGCACACACACACAGAGACAAACACACAAACACTGCCAACATCTACCGCTGCAGTACAGACACATACACAAAAAACCTCTTCAATCACGCAATAGACACACAATCCCTGTTGCCTCTTGCAACTATGGGCAAGCACAGACTCTCTCTCTCCCTTACAAACACGCAACCACACACAAACACATACACAAACACACACACCCGACCCGGTCTACAAACACGCAAACACAATCACATCGTCTTGTATTGCAACTCCTAACTGACTGCTATTTGCCGTAACGAGGTGCAATCAGCACGCAACGATGACCAACACTAAGACATCAGCTCAAAACACAGAGCGGCTGTCTTCCTAGACATGCGCACGCACACACACACACGCACACACACACACACACACACACACACACACACACACACACACACACACACACACACACATACACACACACACACACACACACACAAGGAAGATGAGGTCATACTCTAAGATTGCAAGGGAGTTGCAAAGTACATGGCCGCACGTGTTTGCATTTGTGTCTATGCATGCCCTTGTGTATGTGTGTGTGTGTGTGTGTGTGTGTGTGTGTGTGTGTGTGTGTGTGTGTGTGTGTGTGTGTGTGTGTGTGTGTGTGTGTGTGTGTGTGTGTGTGTGTGTGTGTGTGTGTGTGTGTGTGTGTGTGTGTGTGTCTATAGCCGCACGTGTGTTTGTGTCTATGCATGCCCTTGTGTGTGTGTGTGTGTGTGTGTGTGTGTGTGTGTGTGTGTGTGTGTGTGTGTGTGTGTGTGTGTGTGTGTGTGTGTGTGTTCATGAGAGGCAGAGTAAATGGGAGGGGATGGGTTGGTTTCTGTGACAGTGTTGAAGTCTGGCCTGGGTTAAGGCATTGTGTCTGCCTGGGATTTTTTAAATGAGTGGTACTCTCATACCATCATACCATCATCATAGTGTTGATGTCACATCATGCTGATTACTCTTCCAATGGTGGCATCTTTGTCATCTCCTCTGACACTGGCAGAAACTGTAGACGTCTCTTTGGAATGATTCAGAGGGATTCTTTCAGCAGAGCGTGACGACTGAACATCCTTGAAATGACTCGTAGGGACATTACATTGAGAAAAGATATGGTCCCTGTAATGGTAGAAATATATTCTAATGATAGAATCAAAGCTATACTACTACTTTTGACTTTTTTAAGTAAGTGCAGCTGCCTTTACAAAGTATGTACAGCTTAAAGTTTGATCGTACTGTTTAGTAAGCCAGACTTTTTTTGTACTGTTTTCTTACTAAAGAGGATGGTAGTATGGGTATAGAAACGCACCCCTTGTAGGTCCCAATACATAATATGTGAAATGCAGTATGCCCAAAAATATCAGGATGTCCTACTGCTTCCGGTCGCAGTATGGAAGTGTGAGGGTTGTGACGGCCTCTGTCCAGTAGAGGGCGCTGCAGGACCATGGTGGTGATAAGGCATCCCTCTAACAGATCACACGGTTGCACCAGGTGGGTTCCATCTTGTAATTAATTGGAGGAATGCTATTTATGGGTGTCGGTTTCATTACAGAACGGGTGGAGAATGCTGGTGCGAGAGCTGATGGAAAGCAGGCTGAGCAAGCAGCAAGCAGCAACAAAACAGCAACCAACAAACTCTAACAGCAACAACCACAACCACCGCAACAGCAATCGCAGTCATGGCTTGGGTGGAAATTCATTAATAAAAGGGTTACTCCCAGCCATTTCTCTTGTGTCAATCTCGGTCTATGCCCAGGAACCTCACAGGAAGTCTGCATGCTGTTCTGGCTTTTCTGACCCACAGTCCTCTACAAAGCAGAAGATACATCACATCAACTGAGCCACCTGGAGGGAGCACAAGCAGCCACACACAGACGACAGCGCGTTCCACTGACAGACTCAAATTTTGCGCTACAGACTGTAACGGATGTATGAGCAAGAGGGTCAGAGTTTAGGGCGTAACGTTATGATGAAGTGGTATGTCCCAATTGCATGCATACTGCATGCAACAGTACATACTTTGTAATGGCAGCTGCAGTAGGTACTAAAAGTAAAAAGTAGTAGTATGTGATGTGGGGCGCAGTGCCTGCTTCTCTGCAGACTTACTATTTACTATCTGGCAGGGCACTGAAGATCTGGTACACTCACACACAAACAAAACACAGCCCCCCCCCCCCCCCCACACACACACACACACAGACACTTAAAAACTCAGAGACACCAGTCACAAGCTACACAGCAGCATATTTCCAATAATCACTGGCTGCTCCTGCTCCACATGACAAAGTACTGACGCACACCCTGCTTTGCACGTGAAACACCTAACCCCAAAATGTTCCATCTAACACACACACACACACACACACACACACACACACACACACACACACACATTCTCACTGTGATTTAGCTGAGAAAGTTGAAGAATTTAGCCGTCTGAATTCATAAAGAAATGGGGAAGACTGGGATTGAAAGGAAAGATAATTTATCCTATGTCTCACTCAACAATTCCTCCAACATCATCTTTTCCTCTTTCTCTGCTGTACATACAGCATATAGGGTTATTCCCTTATTCCACACAATAGTGCAGAGTGGGTTATGGTTAAGTTAAAGTTAGGGTTTGGTTAAGTTAGGTTGAAGTTAGGGTTAGGTAAGGTTGGATCAGGTTAGGTTAGGGTTGGTTTCGGTTAGGTTTAAGGCTAGGTACAGGTTAAGTTAGGATAGGTTAGGTTGGGGTTGAGTTTAGTTAGGGTTGGCTAGGGTTGGTTTTGGTCAGGATAGGTTAGGTTGGGGTTAAGTTTGGTTAGGGTTTGGTAGGGGTGGTTTAGGTTAGGATAGGTTGGGGTTGGTTTAGGGTAGGGTAAGGGTTAGGGTTAGGGACAGGTTAAGTTAGGTTAGGGTTGGTTTAGGTTGGTTTAGGTATGATCAGGTTGCACTGGCCTACCCTACTCAGTACCAATGCACATGATAAAACTAAACATACAGACAAAATTACCCAAGTAAGCATCCACCCACTCAACAGCAGCACAGGTCACAGTCATTTTTATAATTTTTTTACCGTTGTTTAACCAGGTAAGTCCAACTGAGCACAAGTGCTCTTTTGCAGTGATGACCTGGCCCCGCAGGGAGAAACTGACCTATTCCAGTTCTATGTCAGGGCATTGACGGGAAGATTAGCCCTCAACATGTTTTTTTAAGGTGGTGGTAGTGAACCGGCAAACCCGGTGGAAACCCATACAAACACAGGGAGTACACACAAACTCCACACAGAAAAGACCTGGATCTGCCGGGGTTCGAACCCAGAACCTTCTTGCTGCGAGGCATCAGTGCTAACCACAGAGCCACCATGCTTGCCAACCATAAAGAAATTTGGAAAGAAAAATTCAATCAAAACACCAACCAAAACATGTCATGCAACAGTATTTTTGCTCCATAAATTGAACATGGTACAACAAGAATTGAAAACAGACCATGTTCAATTTATGGAGCAAAAATACTACAAGTTACATCATAATACATTTGTAGGCGTGTCCTGTGACTGAAGGTTTTGGCTTTGGGTTTAGAAGTATTACACTAGTGTGAACAGAACAACAATGTGTTCCAGGAGGACATAGAGAACCCCTTTAGATACACTTCTGAGGTGGATGCCAGACTACTCAGGGTAGACTTGTTCAACTGCTGTTCCTCTGTAACTTCATGCATGCTCCAGTTATTAACCTGCTAGCTTAACCTCACGAGTCTACTTATGCTGACATAAATACACACACACACACACACACACGCACACACGCACACACGCACACACGCACACACGCACACACGCACACACGCACACACTCACATTCCTTTTCCCAGTCCCAGCACATTCCCTGGAAGTTAGTGTGTGGGTAAGGGGGAGTGGATGGCAAAAGCGACTGACTGGGCATTGATGAAAAATGTTGACATAACAATGATATACATGCGTAAGTACATATGTGTGTGTGTGTGTATATGTGTCTGTTCAAGTGTGTGCCCATGTCCATGCATGTGTTTTTGTGTGGATGTGTGTGTAGGTGTATCAGCTTATCAGTGTGCAATGTTTAGTTTTGGGCTGACTTGTTTCCCTGGGGAACAGGCCGTGTGAAATATCCCCTTTCCTACTTTCTCCTCTCTGTTGTTGTTTCCATGGCCTCGAGCTCCCAGAGGGCTGTCCCACAGCATCCCTGTTCAGACTGTGCCAGGCAAGGCGCTCATCCTCATATTGCTCTTGGGTATCGGCTCAAATATCATTGGGTTTACAATGTCCAGTTACTTGATAATGGGTAACGCTACAACAATAAAGTATCTTTTGCCTATTCATTTTCCTTCAGCGGAGGGATAGAGGCACAGACCATCACAGTGATGATTGGTGACAAAGCTGTTATCCCTGAACAGAATATTTTATAAGGGTACATCGCTTCTATCATAAAATAAAAACATTTTAACAAGGATATATAGCTGTTGGCATAGGTCATAACCCTTGGAGGGCTTTTGGAACAGTGAGTAAGTTAACCCATTGTTAAGTTGCTAGAGGCAGTTTTTCTGTAGGAGATGATTTTGGCGACCCCTACCTTTTGCTTGGTGTAATTATTTTCCCTAACCGTCGCAAAGAAGACATGCAGAATGCTCGTGGTCACTACACATCGCAAGCACAATCAAAGACTATACTCCAAGTATGGGCATCTCTTCCTGATTTAGTGACGCACTTCCTTGTGCCATAAAGCACTTTGTCACAGTTTCACGGGAGGTCCTGCACGGTGGCAGACAACTTTTATGTTGAACATTGAGACTTCAAGAGGACTGATCTGAACGGCGATTTTTTCATTCTCCCATAGACATTACAATGTGCAAACTGTAGAAAGGTTTTGCTAATACGTTAGTACAAAAAAGTTTGCCAATAGTGGCTTTAATGCAAGTCAAAAACAAGATAAACCGTGTGCCACAAAATGTAATCTGCAAAGTGTGGTGCGGATCGAATGTAAAGGAAGGGAGGTCTTAGGATCATTGCTTGTGCCCTATTATTGCCCGGTTATTGCTCAATCCGACATGCCATTGAATTGCAGCCAATTGTACTGTTTGATGATGTAATCAACATAGTCTAAAAACTTTGTTAGCAATGTTTTCAATAGCGGTAGCTATCTTTTTAGTTGTATAGATTTGCACCTCATCCACGGACTAAATAGCAAATCAGGGAGAAATACACACATGGTCGAACAAACATATGACCAACAGAAGGCTATGTTTGTGATGATTGTCCTGTGTTGGAGTGAAGCTTCTAGAAATTGAGGGCGCTTGAGGGTCCGTAGGCCAGGCAAGCAGGAACCTCCTTTGAGTTCCTAAACTAATTCGACCTATACACCTTTGGCTTGACTGCAACAAGAATTGACTGCTGGGTTATTTCCATGATAGATCTGCTTTCAGATTGACCATTTCTTTGTCGGTACCGTTACCTTATAGTTGATAGTGTACTACAAAGGTGGGACAGAGGCAGGCCATTTTGAACTGGGTAACACATGGGTCAGTGGAGGTCGTAATTGAAGACCCACAGTCCACCTCATGACCACTAATAGTCCTCACATGTCTGTCCCACGGACAGATCTCAGATCAGCATAATGGACCTCACGTGCTGGACAGGTTTGGATGGACTACAGCTGGTCTGAAGCCAGCAGAGTAGTACTTATTAGACACATTAGAATTTTACTAGAAGAATAGAAGTCAGTTTTTCATTATGGAAAATAAGGATGGTAGGCAAGGTAAGGAGAAGGGGAAGATGGAAACTGCTGGTAAAAAGTCACTTGGAAAGAGAAGAAGAGGATGCAAACAGGAGGAGGCAAAAGGATTGTCGTGGAAAAAGAGCAGGGTGGAACAGAGAAAGATAAAAGTTGAAGTAATTGTTGCTTGTTTGGTTCATCTATTGCACATGAATCATCTGTTTTCTATGTTAGCAGCCTAGAACACTCAGAACCTTCTTAAGCTGATGACGTCAAAGACATAGTTGCCAACCCTCCCGTTTTCCCCGGGATACTCCCGGTTTTCATTGCCACAATTCACTATCAAAACAATTTCTTTGTATAGAGAACCCCTGTTGTTTGGAAATCCTCCCGATTTTTTAGGTTTCAAGGTTGGCAAGTATGGTCAAAGTGTGAGTTACAAAGTAGACCCAGGCTTAAAACTCTGGAAAAAGTGTGTGTGTGTGTGTGTGTGTGTGTGTGTGTGTGTGTGTGTGTGTGTGTGTGTGTGTGTGTGTCTGTCTGTCTGTCTGTCTGTCTGTCTGTCTGTTTGAATAGCCTAAGGATTTCCTGAAGCTTCTTAATGTTAGCAATATGATAAAAAATCAGGAAGGTCCAATTAGAAAGGTTAGATTTGAGAGGGAATATGACCAAAATTATTTTTCTTCCATACTTCTGCTAGGCTTGATCTAAAACTATTAATAGAGGGCCAGAAGAATGCCGAAGTGCTCACTTTCCCTGGGCATACCTCCACAACTCCACACGTTATTGGTTAATATTATTGAATGGAAGGGTTGTGACCAATCACATAGCATGTGACGAGTGTGGAGCAGCTGAGAGCACATAGCCTTGTCGTAGAAAGCCCAAGCTCATTCTTACACACACATCCAGGAGAGAACACAGAGATAGAACAGCCCATAGGAACATACTGAGTGACAGACTCCCGAGCCATCCTTCCTGGGTTTCTAACTCTTCGTCTCTGCCATCCTTCCTGGGTTTCTACCTCTTCAGTCTCCGCCATCCTTCATCAGTCGTTCCTCCTACACTTTGCCTCACTCCGTCCATCATGCACAGCAAAGACCAAATTAGGTGAGACAATTCTCTCTTCTCTTCCATTTTCATCCATTTCTCTTTCTTTCTCCGTGCTATTGTTACAGAAAAGTTCATGTTTTACAGTTACAATTTTTATTATTGCGTCGTATGTTGATGTTTTTATTGGCTGGCATAATATTACCTTTAAGTTATATTTCCTTTTAAGAGGTTCCAGTTGTCTGTTTCACAGTTCTTTATTTTATTCATGGTTAAAATAATGCATTATGCATGACTCTTTGCTCTTAGCAGTTATTTTTGATGAAAACTGTATCGGCTCCATTTCTTAAATTCATTTTGTCTGACACTATGCTCAGGGCTGATTCTTGGAAAGTAAAACTGTTCATGCTGATTTAAAAAAAGAAGTTGCCTCTGGTTATATGGGTTGCTAAATTACGTCTAAATATCATTAGCGAGGTGTTAAATTATTGACGCGAGCAGTGTAGGGGGTTGTGTATCAACAATTTTATACATATTATATTAAATCACATTAAACTCTACTCTTTTTCTGCCCTGCAGCTATGACGACTATCAGAAGACAGCTGATTGGCTCCTGTCCCAGACTCAGCACAGGCCCAAGGTTGCGATCATCTGTGGTTCTGGACTGGGCATGCTTGCTGACGCACTTAAATGCCAGGACTCTTTCTGCTATGCTGACATACCTGGCTTCCCTCAGAGCACAGGTAAACACACATGCACACACATGGGGATGTTTAGGGATAACAATCAGATTCACATGCACTTTGACACAAAAAAAACCCACAAATAAATAAATATAAAGACATATGCTTATAAACCAACCCACATGCTCACACATACCTTCTTAACATTCTTAAGATACTCAAAATAGTTTCTGTGTGTTTCAACAGTCCAGGGCCACGCGGGGAAGCTGGTGTTTGGAGAGCTGAAAGGGAAAACGTGTGTTTGTATGCAAGGCCGCTTCCACATGTATGAAGGACACTCCCTGTGTAAGGTTAGACACGCACACACACACACACACACACACACACACACACACACACACACACACACACAGATACACAAATTAGTTTCTCCTTTCCAGTTTTGATTACACCTTTCTACCCTGTTGGGCAATATCTAAGTACATACAGCCAGCATGAGTGTGTGTGTGTGTGTGTGTGTACATTTGCGTGTCTCTGTCTAATTTGTGTGGGTGCTACTGGCAGCCTTGGAACCTGTGCCCCGGCCTGATGATGCTGACTCCCAGTCACATGCCGTATGTTAGGTCACTCTTCAATGCTGCTATTGTGCTCCACGATGCTCCTTACCCAATACACACTAACATTAATCAGAAGGCGCTTCTCCGCCGATTCCGGCACTGATTTGTTCAATTAGATTTAGTGACACGTTGGAATCTATCACAGCAACAAAATCTGAAATAGATTATTCATTGAGGATTACATTTTAGATATGTCCTTTCCTCTAGCTCTAAGAGGAGAAGTTGTTCACCCCTATTGTATAAAAGGCACTGTGCACAGCTTTATTACAGTTTGGCACCAATTTAACTACTTGACATTTAATGATATACATATTATATTCTTTTTTATTACTGCTACTTCTTATACCTATTCCCTATTCTCATTCCTCCCACCACAGACTACCTTCCCAGTGCGTGTGTTCAAGTTGCTGGGAGTTGAGACTTTGATTGTGACTAATGCGGCCGGCTCACTAGCCGATGGCTATAACACCGGTGACATCATGCTCATCAAGGACCACATCAACTTTCCTGGGCTCGCCGGACTCAACCCACTCAATGGACCCAACGATGAAAAGTACGACAATCACACGACTATTCCTGCACTAGATACATTGTATGTGTCTTAAGTTAGGAAGGACTAGTACTCAAGCTTAATGTCAGAGTATAAAAGCCTCTGGTACAGTTTATAAGCTCACTGCTACTACTATGATATTTGCTTCAAAAAAATTGCAGTTGCAATTGATAACTAACACAGGAGGCCAAGTTCTTTAACTAGCTCCCTGAAAACACATTGTCCTGAAGAAATAGGAGGTACATATTATGGCTTTGTCGCATTTTCCAGGTTTGGACCACGTTTCCCCGCCATGTCGGGTGTGTATGATCAGGAGCTACGGCGCCTCGCCATGGACATCGTCAAACAGATGGGTGTGTCCCAGTTTGTACAGGAGGGAGTGTACGCCATGGTGGGCGGACCAAACTTTGAGACCATCGCTGAGGCCCGACTGATGCACAAGCTGGGGGTTGATGCCGTGGGTAAGATACACACAGACATACACACACACACACACACACACACACACACACACACACACACACACACACACACACACACACACAGAGAGAGAGAGAGCATGCAGTGTTTGGAGGCACAGTCAATTGTAGTGCTCTAGATTAAATTGAAAAGAGTGCAGGGACAATCAGCAGTGTTGATGAGTATTTATGTGAGATGTGCTAGAAGGTAGTGTTTGTTGTGTTTTATGTAGTATTGAGAGAAGAGTATAGTGACTGATCATGGTTCCCTCTTAATCCGCAGGTATGAGCACAGCTCCAGAGGTTGTGGTGGCCACCCACTGTGGCCTGCGTGTCTTCGGCCTGTCTCTGATCACCAACAAGGTAGTGAGGGGCTACGAGGACAGTGAGTCGGTCAACCATGAGGGCGTGCTGGAGGTCAGCAAGCTGCGCTCGCATACACTACAGGCCCTGGTCACCGAGCTGGTCAGCCGCATGGACATGAACAACAACACCAGTGTGTGAACACACACCTATGCTTGGATTGCTCACAGAAGCAAACGCACAAACACACACTAACACATAGATCATGTTTCCCCCCAACAAATGCTACATGCCTACTACTTGTCACTCCGAAGGACTGATTATCTTGCTACTCAATGTTGATGTAATATACAAATGTCAAATAAGATTATATCAAATACTTTTGTGCACATTTCTTTTTTGATATCACTGGCGCTTGTTTTTAAGAATATTGTATGTTGCAGAACTTTTGCTGAATATTTATAAAGATTGTACAAATTATCTGCACTAAGTATAATGAAATACATGTTGCAAAATCCTGATTGATAATTGGTTGATTGATTTTTAATTTTGTGGTTTGTCATTTAATTGTTATGTGTACTAGATGTCTGCATTTATGGGCCTGTACCTGGCTATAGTGTCTTAGATCCTACAGGTTGTATTTAGAGTTAATTAGGTCCATAATAAATCACGCAATGTTCGAGGTTAAATAAAATTATTCCATTATTTATTTTCTCTTTCCATCGGACGTAGTTTTGTTCAGTATTTATTCGAAAGTAAAACACAAAAAAATGCTGTCAGCGTTTGGTTGCCATGACAAAGTGAAAGTTTACTTCCTCTTCTGAAGTTGTTGAGCTAAGCCCGTGTTCATCATAGTTATTGGGTTGGTCTAATTGTTTATAGTTGCGGTTTTTCACGCGTTTAATCGCATGCTTGTGTTAAATTGCATGTTTGTGTTGGTAAATTATGAATATTCAACTCAATTGTTATTTCATTTTCGCTGGGAAAATCAGCTGAGTGACTTCACGACTTGAAACAATGAATGCAACGCCACATCATCTCATCAAGGCACTGAATGAGGACTTTAAAAAAGTTGTACGTTTCTGAACCATTAATGTCCTTAACTCAATGCTTTAGATCTGTTTCAATAAGGCTCTATTTAGCTTATTTTGCTCAGCTAACTATAATGGGTGGTTTTGAGTGTGTTCAGGCGCATATGTGTGGATGTTTATGCTTTTATACTTGTGCATGTGTATAAACATCTTAGAATCAGCATGCCTGTGTGCTTTGTATTGCAGGACTACAGCCAATGGGAGCGAAGTAAAAAGAACAGGGCTGTGCTACAGAAGCAAAGCGAACAGCCCTGGGTGTTTCTGCCACCAGCTCTGCTGGACACAAAAGCTCCTACTAACTTAAGTTCCCTGGGGCAAGATGAGGACAGTTTTACACCCTCCCCAAATACAGGCCCTCATAGGGCCAGACCAGGTGACATCATAAAGGGGCCACAATCACAGTCTCTCATTAATACATTAAGGGATGGTCTTACATTTCATAATCAGCCTTTTCCAGTGATACATACTGTAAATGGAATATTGACATTATAATAACAAACCAAACAAAACTAAGCTAACACGATTGGTCATTCATAGTTTGTGCAGAGTGAAAAGGAATGCTCTTGGTCACTAATGGTACTGGACTGTCTTGTTTAAATAGGCCAAGGAACCACAACTAATTTGCTCATTTGATATCTTAAATACTTCAAAGAATATCTGAAAACATTTTTGTAAGAAAGGGACGTCACAACATTGCTTGCTCCTCCACAGGCAGGACTCGTCCCAATACGCACAATAAGGCCTCTGCAGGAAAAACACGTCCTAACACTAGAGATGAAGAGCCCTCGTCCTCTCGTGTGTCACGGCAGCAGAGACACGATCAAGTGGACCTAGACCCTATGTCACAGAAAAAGAGGGAGAATTTCAAAATGCTAAGGGTACACATTCACAGACACACAGGCGATACAGGAGATTAAGTGAATGTTTTTAAATGTCTTTGTTATTTTAGTCTGTGTGTAAAATACATGGTAAGTTTTTGTCCTATATGTCATGTTTGTGCTTCTCCAGGCAACCTGTTTATCAGTGGGAAATTGATTAAATGAAATAGTATAAGGTTTCATGAAATATGAAAGGCCAAAACTCAATAAATGATACAATGTTAGGCATACAATAAAGTTAACAAAGTGACTCTTCTCACATGGAAGTGAACTTAAGAATTCCGTGTGTTTATTTCTCCCCCTGCTGGCAGCTACTGATGCGTACACGACAGCGCTCCATCGAGGAGCTGGAGATGCACTGCTCAGCCTTGCAGAAGAGCAACGAGGCCCTGGCCACGGAAATCCAGACCACCGATTGGCTCTCTATGTGCAGCGCTGGAGAGTTCCTCCTACGCCACCAGAAATTAGGGGTACACTACATCAGAGACATAGTTATACCCATTCACACAAACGCACACACTGACTGACTCTCTCTTACCTATCTGTTGTTTGTGTAAGCTCCCTCCTTTACTCCATCCATGCTCACAGTATCTCTGGGCCCTCACTTTTTGTCTCTCCGTCCTCATCCCCTCAGAGCTCCATCGCGGCGTTCCGTGGCTGGAGCCAGAGCCAGAGCAGCCAGGCCCAGCAGGAGCTGAGAGAGGCCAAGAAGAAGGCTAGAAAGGGGGTTCAACGTCAGTCACAGGGACCGAGGGTCATGGAAATGATAGTGATATGTATTGTACAGTTGCTCCATAATGATAGACGTTAAGGCTATTTCTCTCTGTGTTCTGTGTTCTGGATGTATGTGTGTCTGTGTGTGTGTCTGTGTCTGTGTATGTATGTGTGTGTTTGTGTGTGTGTGTGTGTGTGTGTGTGTGTTCAGGGCTCCAGGATCAGCTGAGCGAGCTGAAGGGGGAGCTGGTGAGTGCTCAGGCAGAGCTCCACACCCTGAAGACCTACAAGGATAAGGAGTACCCGGTGAAGGCCCTGCGTATCGCTGAGATGAAGAGGGAGATCCTCAAACTCAGGAACGCCCAGCAGGTCACCATGGGGACGACCTTTGAAGCTTCTTATGTGGCTCACAACCCCCTCCCCATTGATTATATTTTGTTTTAGTGTTGCTGTGTTTAAGTCTATAATCCATCGTTTATAAAATAATACCAATTAAAATAATCTTTTAACTAACACTTTTCTTAACAATGTTACAAGATTTAAAAAGATCAGAGTGATGTTTGTTTTTTAAACACATTTTACAGGCCATACATGTGTCACTGAAAACTAGAATACAAATGCATGTTCTTCAAATCAGGAATCATGTCCACCTGAGAATGATTGTCATCCAACTGCGTGTGTGTGTGTGTGTGTGTGTGTGTGTGTGTGTGTGTGTGTGTGTGTGTGTGTGTGTGTGTGTGTGTGTGTGTGTGTGCGTGTGTTAGACAGGAGGAGCAGGAGGACATCAGTCTATTGTGTCACGTTGAAATGACCTCCCTCCAGAGACGCTCCCTCCTCCACCAGCAGGAGGTGCTGTCTGGCATTGCGAAGGTGAAGCCCATGTTTGGCGGTTGTGCGGTTTTGTCAGCTTGTGGTCATGCACCTACCCTTTGTAATTAGCAGAGCAGAGTCAAAAGTGAGACTGGATCTTGGTCTGGGTTTATGTTTGCAGCAACATGCGTCATTTGCCCCTCCCTTGGTCAAAATGATGGCTACCCACAATACTACCATGAAGAGAGAAATCCAGATCCATCGACAGGTCAGGCTTTACAACCAACCAGGTTCATTCATGATTGCACAGCATTAAAACGATTTGATGTTGTCTGGTTCCAAGTTTTGTGCTGCATAAAGCTTTACTTTAAAAGCTGTAGCTTATCATTACTACCTGGTACATAGTGTTTTGATCTCCCTGCACGTTATAACATTCTATACTAAAAGGGTGTAGCATAACCAGAATGTATCTACATCCCCTACGTGAGAGTAGCCTGATAGTTGTACATTGGTGACTTTTGTAACGTTTCCACTTCCACTGTCCTTTTCTCTCCATGGCCACACATGGTCTCCTCTCCACGGTTTCTAAACCTTTTCTTGCTGTTTGTCCTTCCTTCTTCTTTATCCCTCCCTCCCTCCCTCCCTCCCTCGTTTTCTTACTGCCTCCCACCTTTCCATTGTTCTCTCTCCATCGCTTCCTCCAGGAGGTCTGTGAGCTGGAGGAGAAGAACCAGAGTCTCCTCCAGATGCTTCAGGAGCTGCAGCTCTCAGCCTCCAGTGACAGGAAGGAGGTTTTCCAAGACGTCTTTCCCAAAACAGACAAGTACGTACGCAAAGCAGGACATTGGAACATTACCCTGGATTGTGTTGTGGAGTTCACAGCAGTTCCCACTGACACAGACACTATGTCCAGGTTAACTGAGCCAAACCTTTTTTTTGCTCATATTATTCATGAATCTGCTTTTGTTGTTCCTAGTATGAATCATTTCACTACATGGTAAAGACGCATGTGTTCTTCTGTTGTTCATTCATGTTGGGAATGGTATCTATAAGATTGGACTATTACTATCATGGCCGTCCGTCCTCTTACTAGACATCCTAGTGCATTTCTTTTGACCTAAAAGGTAGAACTAGGACTTTCTCAGAAATACTTTTATTCAGACACAGGTTCCAGTTCAGTAAAACACCACTTCTGAACAAATAACGGCTACATTGATATTTCACGGATGCGTACCATGTGCATGCTTCTAATAGTGAAGCTATTATAATACACAAAAAAAGTTTGCTTGATTTCTTACATTTTGCAGTACACAGTAAATACAATTTTTCTTACTTAATTACTTGAATAGTAAGACAAATAATGGCCGATTCATCAAGACATATTCTGATAGGACTGGTGCTTGCTATGCATTGACATGACCCACTCTATCTAGTCAGCGGTTCTAATCTGTTGGAAAGAGTACAGCTGTACAGAGTATGGTATTACAGTAGTTCTGTCTGAATTGGGGTTTGGAGTTACAGGCGTTTGGAAACGATGTGTAGCCCTGTCTGATGAATAGAGAGGAGCTGCTCTACTGCTCCACCAATCCCAGCACAGAGTCACATTAAATATTCACAGCCGGATCGTGTTGCCTTCATGTCTTTTCCAAAACAAGCAGGAAGACCCTGTCCTCTCTCTCTCTCTCTCTCTCTCTCTCTCTCTCTCTCTCTCTCTCTCTCTCTCTCTCTCTCTCTCTCTCTCTCTCTCTCTCTCTCTCTCTCTCTCTCTCTCTCTCTCTCTCTCTCTCACACACACACACACAAGGGTTTTCACATATACAGACACACTTCCACCAACACTCAGAAAGTGCCCTTATCAGAGAACTTTTTTTTTTGTATTCTCCCATCTCATTTGTCTTTCTGACAGGATTGATTGTGTGTTCATAGTTTGGTGTTTTGATAAGCACAGGGACAGATTGAGTGTTGGTATGGTGTATGGAAAAAACATCCTGGCTCTGGGACCTATAACAAAAACAGAGACTTCCTGCTTCAACAGTTTGGATGTTTTAATGTGTATATTTGGCACCTGGGAATTTCTT
Organism: Galaxias olidus; assembly: GCA_026901105.3. NCBI lineage: Eukaryota > Metazoa > Chordata > Actinopteri > Galaxiiformes > Galaxiidae > Galaxias > Galaxias olidus. The sequence goes on from JAPMUY010002204.1 coordinate 133,892, forward strand.
TCTTGTAAAGTTGCGTATGTAAAGATTGTTTATGGATGATAAAACAGACAGTAGAGATACAATAAAATGATTTATCCACTTATGAGAGCGCTGATCCCAGTTGAGTTTACTAGCCCTGCTCTTCCTTACTCCCCCCACCCCTCACCTCTCTTTTCTTTACTCTGCTCTGCCTGCTCTCCCCGTGGGCGACAGACATGTTTTCTCTCCCACTGTTAGTGTCTCACGTCAGTTGTAAGGGAGGAAAATCTGTTTATGTTCACAAACGGGGTGGTTTCCCCCTCCTTTTTTCCGTTATCCGTTGAGTCTTTTATGTGTCTTCCAATGGGACAAACTAGTCAGCCTGCCCCAAGGAGTAAAAAGCTTAACCCGTTAATGTCAATAGTGGAATTTCATAATTTCCTTTACAGCACTTAGGCCCGGTTTCCCGTACAGGGATTAAAGTCCTAGGCTAAAAAACATTTTCAATGAAGAATCTCCATTGACAGCGAGATTTAGTCTAGAACTAGGCTTTATCCTTGTATGGGAAACCGGGCTTTTAAGTACGAGCTGTGCCACCACTCTACTACTACAACCACTACCACTCTACTACTACTACAACCACTACCACTCTACTACTACTACAACCACTACCACTCTACTACTACAACCACTACCACTCTACTACTACTACAACCACTACCACTCTACTACTACAACCACTTTACTACTATTATAATATAATATAAAGATCTCAAAATATGTACAAACTTCCACCATCTCCTCATCTCCATGGCACTGTCACCAGTCTCACTGGAGGCTCAATACAAAATGTCTGCTCTCGCAATGTCAACTGATGTTCCCAGTTCAATCACATCCTGAACAGTGGATCTTTTTTGAGAATTTGTAATGTTTCACTTACAGCACCTCTTCCCCTGTGCCTGCCAGCAAGACTGACAGTGGCCAACTGCAACAAACCAGATATGTGAATAAGAATACACCTGCATTTTAAAGACCAAAGACCATTGGCGTTGCTAGATCCACATGTCCCAGTATTGATCAGTATCGATCAGATGTACCTTAATAAAATCTCACGTTTGAGTTTTAGCAAGTTCCTATATTTGGCAGTGGATTCATTTGGATTGATAATAACGGAAAATAATGGATTGTTTTCTAACCCACAATGTCAAAGCGACGTAGTTTAACTCAAACTACACGTTACTGTCCGTGTATTGGCGTGCAAATATTAATAGGCTTAGCAAGGGGGATTCATTTAGCACATTTTATACACGCAGCAGACATTCAAGATTGTTCTTGTGAGATTTGAGTAATGGGGGGGTCTCTGCCCAAGTAGAGCTTAATGTCTAGCAGTGCCCCAGCCAAAAAAATTTAAAAATATTTGTAAACATGAGGCTGGCTTTGGCCTTTATTCTGTGTGCGTGTGTGTGTGTGTGTGTGTGTGTGTGTGTGTGTGTGTGTGTGTGTGTGTGTGTGTGTGTGTGTTCAAAAAGGAACAGAGGCCATTAGTTAATCAGAATACAGCCATACCCATGAACCCAATAGAAATGTATGGAAACTCATGGTCGTGGATCTACATTTCTCATAATTTCTCCCTAAAAGTGCAAGTGCACTGAAAATCTTTTTTTATAATTAATTCTTAATTGAGTCAATCTGGTCATTAGGTGCATACAACATGTTTTGCACATGTGATCAGAGGAACCTGCATATCCACAAGTGTTTTTGTGAAAAATGATAAACCCCAAGTGACAAACGACTAAATATAGTTAGATACAGATATGACTATCTCAAATACTACAAGGAGTTAAATCAAGTGCTTGTTACCATTGGATTCAAAAACAACTTACGTTTCAATAATATGTGCTTTGATCCAGTGTAAATCAGATATTTAGCATGTCAAATGAATGTTAAACTTATTCTTGTGATTTTTTTTGCATTTTTATAAGAAAATCAACTTTGTCTACCAATTAAGGCATGATCAGTATGTGAAATCAAACCTTTTGATTTTGTCATGTTTAGCCACGTCTTGTCAGTGTCCACAGCAAATTCAATGTTTCCACCTCTTACAGAAATAATAATGTGGGGCTTTTCCTTAAAGCCACCAAAGGCTACTTATCAATACCTTTCTACAGTTTGCACATTGTGATGTCTATGGGAGAATGAAAAAATCCCCTTCCGGATCAGTCCTCATGAATTCTCAATATTCAATTGGCTATAAAAGTTGTCTGCTGCCTGGCGTGATCTCCCGCGAAACTGACGATTTGCTTTACACGTCAGTAAATCAGGACAAGATGTTTATACTTGGAGTATATTCGTTGATCATGCTAGCGATATGCAGTGACCACTTTGTTATGTAGTGTAAGTTTTCTATATGTGCTACCAGTTGGATGTAGGCCTAATATGTCACCTTATTGCCAAAATACTCACAATGACCTAGTTTGCAAATACATACTTTGTCAGCAACACACACACATTTGTCTGCACAAATGGTTACACATTGTGTTTTTAGTTTCAAATGCTGTTGTTAGGTTAAATAGTTGGGCAAAATCACTGGTGTGCAGAGCCATGGCTGCTATATACTTAACATACTACATTTGACCAAAAATAAGTATGCAGTATGTCAACGGTACATAGTATGTGAAATTTGAGTATGGAAAAAGTTCCTGGATGACATTCTCAAATTCGGGGAAATGTTGAGTAACCTACCCAAGAGAGTTTACTAGATGATGCTTCACTCCCCAAAATGCAATTTGGCAACTTCCTTCTACCTTTGACAGAATTATACAAATCCCTGGTTTTGGTCACATGTTCCAGTTGAGAATACTAACAATATAACTGAATCTTAGTAATTAAGTAGTATTCTAGATTTCAGTTTAAGTAGTCAGTAAACTGTACTCATTGAGTATGTAGTACTAAGGAGAGAGTGTTTAAGAGGGTGATTCCGAACAGAGTCATTGTCTAGTTTGCGACGGTTAGGGAAAAATAATTACAGCAAGCAAACTATAGAGGCAGCCAAAACCGCCATTTATTAGAAATCACCTACAGCTGCTTTAACATACTAAATATAGTTGTAAGTTATTAATGGGATAAATTATGTAGATGAGTTAACATGAAAAAGGCCGAAAGGTTCATGAAAGTTGCAGAAGTAGCCAATGGTTTTCAACCCGATATGCAGTAGGTTTTGTAAAATGGATATAGTAATTAAGGGTATTCTGTTAGCAGTCAGACATTGAGTACAACCACAGCTTTTTCTCTTTTGCATGTTTTGCCATATTTCTTGTTTAAAAATGCAGAAGTAAGTAATCTCAGGACAGTGAATGGAAATAGAAGAGATGTAGGTACCCATCCACATTTAAAAAATATAGAGCTGTATTGCTGCCTTAGAACTATTGATGCATTGCTAATATTCTCATCTCAAATTATAAAGAACAGAAATAGGAAGGAAAGAATAGTATGTCATGATGAAATAAATCAATAATTGCATTGAGAACAACACTCTTTGTTTGGGTTGTTTGAATGTAGTTCCTTGAACGAACATCTGCATCTGCTACAAATAGTCACAAATGGCTTTGAACTTACACTGTAATACAAAAAAATTTAAAATGCTGTAATTATCCTTTGTGGCTGACAGTGACCGTCTTCTTTATTGCAGATGCCTTCCTGAAATGGATGTGGTCTTGGACATCCCTCGTGACAAATGGCTTCCTATATAGATAGGAAACCAAAGGGGCAATCCTCTGCTGTCATTTTCTTTTGTGTGCTGACTATGGCTCATGTCCCTTGAGCCTAACTTCAGACTGAGTGTTAATAAATGTTTTGTAAATTTTTAATTCAGACACCCTTTAGTGTGGTTTTAAGCTTTAAATAACTCGTTTAAATAAACAAACATAACATGTTTGTCAATGAAGAGATTTGAATAGGCTACATACTACCAGCAAACATTTAAATGCAAAGTAGAATACCATGCAGGCACATTGTATGACATAGTAGCAAGCCAATAAAAGATGAGAAAAATGGCAGTGCTGAATTATAGGGACTCAGGAAGTGAGTTATTATCGCGTCATATTGTTGGGGTGGGATTTAAAGTCAGATGGAAGTTGTTCTATAAACTCTTAAAAGCAAGAGTAAAAGAAAAGAGAGGAAACAAGAGTTTGGGGAACATACACAGGGAAGCTGCTTTGAAACACGCACGCACACTTCAGCGCTGCACTAATGGGAAAACGTGCACGCAGAACAAAAGGTCTGTGCGTAAAAGTAAAACGGTACGTGGTATGCTAGTGCGGTGAGTTAAAGATGTGGCTGAAGTTTCGACTTTTTTAAGGCTAGACAAACCGTTGAAATATCTAAGGCATCTGTTCATTGTTAGCATACTGTTATGTAGGCAAGGCTGCATTGAACAGGAAGCTGGTAAGGCTTGCCGTTTCTGAATATGTATTATCTTCTATCTTCTACAGTAAGGCAATTGTTTTAGTTTATCTATCTGACTGATTTTGTGTGTGTATGTGTGTGTGTTCCAGACTTAAAGATTCACATCCCTGATTCCTATCTTAAATTTTTAACAGCGTTGTGGAACTTTTGTAGACTGTTGCCATGACTGCACGGGAGTACAGTTACAGCGCGCGCTCATACAAGAGTAACAAACCGGATTGATCCCTTTGGACTTCTGCCTTGTTAGCGGGACCAGAATGACAGCTCGCTGATGAGATAAAACTTTCCTGCTTGGAATAGGCCAGTCAGCGCTATCGTCTCCTCTGCACTGGACAGAAGTTGACTGAAATAGAAGCTTCATGGATCCTGCTGTGAGTAAGCCTATATGCATCAGCCAAAAGTCTTAAAGAGAGTTTAAGATATTCACCTTTAAATATTAAGTAGAATTGTTGGTCATAACTAAAGATACCGCGTTGGTAATGTTTGTAGGAAAATCTATATAAGGCAAATTTTTTTTGCAACAAAATATTGCATGGTTTGTTTAAGTTAACAGCAATTGTGTCTGCTTGACTCCTAGATATGCCCCTTTGGTTGCCCCTAAGATGACCCTAAACACCCAGAGAGAGAAGCAGCCCCTGCGTAGGAGAGCCAGCACCCCCATTCCCTCCTCACATCGTCCCGGTCCCAAGGATCAGCATCCAGCCTTGGGTCCAGCTGAGCCTGGTACTCGCCAACACCAGCCCCTCAGCCAGTCAGCCTCCTACCATCCGGGGGACAAATCTTTACACTGCCGCGCACAGTGGTCCTCTGACTCGGAGGATTCACAGAGTGACACCGATTGTATTTACCGAGTGGTTCTACTTGGGGATCACGGTGTTGGGAAGACCAACCTGGCCTCTATCTTTGCTGGGGTAACGGAAAAGGATTCACATGACCATTTAGGCGGTGGGTTTTTTTCTGTTGATAACAATATTTTGTTCTGCCTGCATTGTCAATGTTATATGATTTGCAACTTGTTAAGTCCTTTATTTAAATTTCAATAATAAGTTTGGTTGGCCATTCATTATGAACACACCATGGCACCAACAACATCATAGCACCCTCTCTCTTGAAGAACCAACATTTTGTATACTGCATTGTACCTTACATTTGGTTTGGGCTGTTGGTGTTTATCAAATGAGTGCTTTCTGATGTGCATAGTCTACTCAATGATGCCATGTGACATTGTTCCTGCCTCATAACCTTGGCTGACTTGGTCAGGCCATTGATTGGCTTGTAAAGTCATTTGTTGTAGTTTAATTGGCCTGGGGCAATGATTGACTGCTTACATTGATCCAGTTGCAGCCACATGTAGTGCACAGCTTGATAGGCTGGGTTGTGTGTGTCCTGGTTTAGCTGCACTTGGCTGAACTTGGTTGGGTCAGGGCACAGATAAACTGAGCTAGTGGATACGCTGAGGTGAACTAAGAGTGAGGAGGGTTATAAGACTAAATAAAACTGTGTCTGCAGTGCAATGCTACATCTGTCTTCATACTTACTACATTTCGTTGGTTGAGAGGCTAACTTGAAAATATTTTTTTAATGCTGTTTTCTTTCCCTATATGGGCACTCATAAAGATAAGCTGGTGAAGAAAATGATAACCCCCTCTCCCTAAACGTGGGAATGTAATACATTATCACATTTATCAATGTGTAGCTGTTTCTTCGCTCTACAACAAAATATGGAAAGTGACACTGTTACTAACAGTGCTTTTGCCGTACTTGAAAAGGGATGTTATGTGTTGCTTAGTCATGTTGGTCTCCTTTGTTATGTGCCTGTAGCAGAGGACACCCACGAGAGGACTCTTACTGTGGATGGCGAGGAAACCACTCTCATCGTCATGGATATGTGGGAGACGGAAAAACTGGTAGGAGTTCACTGTATGCGGTCACTCTATATGGATAAGCTATCATGATATTGCAGCTGTGTTTGTGTGTGTGCAAGCACAACGGCTGATGATTCATAAATTGCCCCAGATGGGCAATGGACCTCAAAGATTACAAGTCCAACTGTCCACCATTAAAAGGGAGAGAGAGAAAGGCGGAGGGTGAAGGTAGAGAGTCGTGAGGAGCAGGTAGCATGTAGAGACAAAGAAAGGGACTAGTAGAGGGACAGTGAGACAATATTTGGTGGAACTTTAGCCAATATACCGCTCTGTTAAACCATTTCTATTGAATCTGAGATCGAATTGTGACGAGTGGAACGGCAAATTACAGACAGATGGATGCAATAGTGCAGTGAGTTTGGTGTCAACTGAAGTCCCGTCTCTGTGTTTGTGTGTCTGTGTCAGGAGGAGGATGAGAAGTGGGTGCAGGACTACTGTATGAAGGTGGGCAGTGCCTATGTGATTGTGTACTCCATAACGGACCGCGCCAGCTTTGAGAGTGCCTCAGAACTCCGCATCCAGCTGAGACGGACTCGCCAGGCAGAGAACATCCCCATCATCCTGGTTGGCAACAAGAGCGACCTGGTCCGCTCCAGGGAGGTGGCTGTGGAAGGTAAGCCACATAGATGTAAGGAAAGGCAGATGTCGACAGCTCTTTATAAGAAATAAAGTTAGGGCATCGAACAGTTACACACATGTTCAGTTTTTCAGTGTTACGTTGTCCCGTGTTTTTCCAGAGGGCCGAGCATGTGCAGTGGTGTTTGACTGCAAGTTCATTGAGACATCGGCGTCTCTCCAGCACAACGTCATGGAACTCTTCGAAGGAGTGGTTCGACAGATCCGCTTACGGCGCGACAGCAAGGAAACTTCGGAACGCCGGCGCTCCATCTACAAGCGAAAGGAGAGCATCACCAAAAAGGCCCGACGGTTTCTGGACCGGCTGGTGGCCAGGAACAACCAGAAGATGGCCATGAAGGTTCGCTCCAAGTCTTGCCACGACCTGGCAGTGCTGTAACCAACAACCCAGAATAGCTGAAACTTCTCTAGGCTTCAGACTGTAACCCCCTGACCATTTCTTTTGAATCAGAGGATGAGCTTAAAAGTCTACTCCAAGTACTGCCAAAGCTGTGTTCTTTAAAAGGAGCAACTAAACCCTCTAAACCATGGCCATTTAGATAATGAACTGTATCCCTTATCTATGACTTTTCAATAAGATGGCCCTCTATGGTTCTGTCAGGCCATTGATAATGCTGGTAGTGTAACAGCTTTAACCTGCAGTCCTTGACTATTGCCCTATCAACATGACCTTAAGTGGTTGCACTGTATTTGCCTAAGACTCTGAACTATGACCGTGATGCACCTAGAAGATGCACAGACCTTTTAGCCTACGCACCATTAGTGGATAAAACTTTCCCAGCCTGTTGCCCTGGTATTTTATGCAGCCTGTAGACCTTTGACAAATTTCCTCTAGTTGAATGTCACCCCCATCTCTACACCTCCCAGCTGTGGCTGTTGGCTGGTCTCCGCTGATGTTAAGCTGAGCTAATGTTAAACGGTGTTTGGGCAGCTTTGTCTTCACAAATATTTTGATACTATTTGTGCTAGTTTCCTGGCTCGTTGTAGACATGTGTATGTAGTGTATGTACAGTAAATATGACAGTATTCTCCTTCTTGCTCATAGTCTCCCGATTGGAGAAAATGTTTCAAGAATTTGAAAGATTGTTTAACCGATCGAAATGTTGTCTACCAATGAAAGGGATACTATTACACTGTGGGTCTTTTTTACATTGCAGTACAGGGCTGGACTGAACCAAACTGCTGGTCTGATGTCCCATTTACAATAGTTCTTGGAACATATTAGTCTGAAGAAGCACCAGCAGAGTGGAGGCATAGCATTGACATGTGAAATAGCCTTCTGCCAGCTATGAGGAAAGCTTGGTCTCTAGATGACTCGGACTCCTGTTCTATGAAGCAGTGAATTATAAGTCTAGACTGATGATGGAAGGATATGTTTTTTATTAGTGAACGTGTTAACAGACATGCACTGTGATAAATAAATGTTTTTTTTTCTATGAAGGCTGCCCTCATGCCTCTGTCACTGTCGTTACAGCAATAACAGGACAAACAACAGGCTTTTTGGTGAGCTGATTAGGGAAAGTACAATCATGTTACAGCAGGTCGACATTAGTAAAAAGCATGATAAAGATGATGTATGCAATGGATAACTTTGTAATGCATTGGTTGTTCTTAAGGGCTTGTTGTACATGAAGTGCATACATAAACAATTCTTTTACAGAAAGAACCAGGTCATACAGGAAAAAGGTACACTTTTTGGATATGTCTGTGGACATGCAGTGCATTAAATAAGATATCTGTTAGACATAGTACTGGTTGTGCAGCCATCAGAATACAGCAGGATTACACACTGTCATGCCTGTCTGGTAGGGGAACGACAACAGAATGTGTGAGTCTGTCTGACATATAATTGATATACTGTATAGATGAATGAATTATGGGCTACATAAGCGTTCTGGCATGTAGGGTATTGCCTATATCCACAAAGTTAAACTATAAAGGAAGAGCAGTTGCAGGACAACAAAGCAATGATATCAGAACACGTTGGGGGCCGATGTTAGCAGTGTTCTACACAGCACTCCAATTCTGTTTACTCTGGACTAGAGCACCATTCCATGTTACATTGGATTATCACGGCAGAAAAGAGAAATGGAAAGGCTATTGTGTGAAGGAGAGGCTCTTGTGTTGTATCCTTGAATCATTGCATTCACCCCCTTTAGATATGGTCTGTCTAGCTATTATGTTTCTGTTCTTATGTGTTTATTTGCATGAGAAAAGCTGGTTGTTGAGGCAAGGTGTTTTTTTCATCTGTAGTTTGAGTGACCTGACGAGCCTCTCTGTCTGCTATTAAGTGGCCTTGTCAAACTGGACACACTGACAGGCGGCAGCAGGGAGAGGAGTATATCGAAAAACACATGGATACAGAAAAAGAAAATACACAGATAAACCCATTAGGAGAGATAAGCAACAAAAAGGTCTGAAAGACTGAGAAGGAGGCTGACCTACATCTGAACACTGTCCGCTCCATTAGGGACACATCGATCAGCCACTGCTGATGTGTCACATGTCAGAATGTTTTCACCCACTACAAAACTGTTTAAGCCTAATACCACCATAGTGTTCAGTCTAACTACCCCCACCCTGACCTGTCCAATAGTACTAACATAATAGTACATTTTAATACTAAAGTTCTCTCACCTTATTAAACATTTTGAGTTTACTTTGGTGCCCACACTTCTGCAGTGTGAAATACTAAAACAATAGGACTGACCCCAGAGGCCACCGCACAGGGAGTATTAGCCTTGTCCAACATCTCTGGTACCATCGTCTCACCTACTGCCCCTCTTTCCATTCACAAGAAGTTAGTTGTGGAGTAAAGGAGAAGACAGAAAACAAAAAAGGGAGGAGCACAGATGAGAGAGGCGGATAGCAGAAATGTAGGGAGAGGGAGAACGCAGATCAGTAGGGCTGTTTGTTGGCTAAGAGCTCAGTGCATTGATTTGGTCTGGGTCATGGAAAGAATGCATTGCTATGCACAACCCTAATGACACAAACACATTCCCACATGTTCATTTGTACACACAAACACACAGATAAACAATATCTGACAAAGAAATATGAACATCATGGATCAACTTAGTTCACTCTCAATGTTGTTTCCATTCTTCTGCAACACACTTGCCAAAAACATCCCAGATAGTGGGGCTGAAATCAGACAGACCATAATGTGAACAGCAATGTGTGAGAGATAGGAAGAATAGGAGAGGGAGAATGGAAAAAGTGAATAAAGGTGGGGGAGGGGATGTGGAGGAGGAGGGGGAGGGCAAGACAGGAAGATGAACAGTTGCGCTGCGCCGGGACACTCCTGTAATGTGTCAAGAATGTGCCGTCTCCCAGATGTGTGTTTTGTTTATACTGTTGCATGCCCACACACACACAAACACACACACGTTGCTCCCTTACTCAAAACCAAATGAGATAGCGTGACAAAGAGTGTCAGAGTAAAAATAAATGAAAAACATAGATATGTCAAGAGAGATACAGATAGAGGGGTGTGTATGTCAAAGAGACAGGCAGGGGGAAAGAACTCTGATAGTGGAAAGTTGGCATCTAGCAGAGCAGAAATACTACGGCCTGGCTGTGAAGAGTCAAACTGGGAGGAGATGACGAGCTCTATCTGCTGCACAAGTGTGATCAACTTTAATACTAGGCTTCCTTTTTGTATAAATGGGTGTCAATGGAGTAACGAATCAGATCAGAATAAAAGTGGATCCCAGAGTTTGAATACCAGAGTAGACCTTATGATGGGATATCAGTAAGCCTTTCCTCAATGTAGGCCAAATAAATGATGTACAAAAAGATGCTGTTGTCAGAGCTCACAGAGAACCTGCGGCTGTCATAGTATTAGAGAACCATAATCGTGATTTTCAATCAGCCTATAATCACTATTATGAAACATTTAGACATACAGCCCAGATGCCAGCGGTTAACCAGCGTCTGTCTTAAAAACAGGTGTAATCCAGGTAGCGTGATTGCTTGCATTGGTGAAACTTCCAGAAAGAATGGCAGCAAACCAAGCAAGATGAAGACACAGGCTTTTAAAATTGAGTGAAGAAGAAGTCATGAAGTGTTACAGATTAAGCAGTTCAGCATACATTTAAAAAATATATTATTATTATTTATAATAATATAGAATTATGCCCCTGTAGTATCTTTAGGTTTGATGATACCTCACAGACAAGTATATCCATTTCATGGTCGTCAAACTTTTGTTAGCGATACCATGATGGATATGATGGATGATGGAAGGGAGGTCTATTCCACTGCTTTTATAAACCAGGCACCACAAATTATGATAAGAGGATGGTGACATGCAATTATGTTATTGGCCGCAAAGAAAAATTAAAATGATGTTATAGTTATGTTATATTCAAAGACAGATTTGTGTAGACATAAAGTATCTGACACATAAACTTGGTTAACAGTTTAAATTACAATTCTGAAGGTTGAAATTGCCAGGGTTGACCCCAAGGACAAAAGATGTTAATAAATGGAAAGATAGCAGGAGGGTTAAGCCTGTCTATCTGGAGATAAAACCAGCTTTGTCTTTGAACAGCAGACATGAGACGTGAGAATACTATAGTTTGACTCCATTTCAATTTACACTTCATAATTTAGAGAACAGAAATGTACAGTAATGTCTCCACTATTCCTTACAACAATCTCACGTGACAGATATAGCTAGAAGAAGAGAAGATATGGCTACAGTTCGGAGAAGCAGTATTTGACCCTTGAGGAAATTTCTCCGCCAAGTGTGCTGACAATTTCCCTCGGCTTGTAAGGCCAGCAGTTCTCCATGGAAGAGTGGACTAATTTTCCTTCATGCCTCTGTGACAGACTAATCTGTCTCAACAGAAGTGTTTGGTTGCAAATACTGCTAATGGTAACTTAACTGTTTTTGTTGTATTTTGTGTGAATGTGCGAATAGTTTTTACACTGTGGGGTTCAGTGTATCATAGCATTCTTTAAGTATTAGGTATCCAAATGCGGTGTTATTTCTCTCAAGGTCCATGCAAATAGGGGGTAGTACTTTTTGGTGGCACTGCAGTTTACAATGAAGAACAGAACACTATAACATGCTGTAACTAAATGCAAGCTACAACCAACATCATTTCTTGTTTCCCTTGAGATCATATTGCAGAGGAAGACAGCCCGAGGTTCAAATGTTTGTTGTTAATTCTTTCTCCCTCCCTCCCCCTCCTGCTCCCATGTGGATGGATTGGCGCCATGGACCTCACACCACTATACATGGGATCTATGAGCTTTTGAACTCCCCCACAATTTAGGCTTATGGGCCTTCTGCCAACTTAGAATGCCAGAATATATCCTCAATAATACAATTGTTAGGAATGTAAATTTGGACAGTTCCTGATTCTATCCATAATCACTCTAAGGCATAGGCCTATGTGTAAGAGAGCAATGCTTTTTATCTGCATACCTACCGTTCCTAATTTTAGGTTGCTTTAGAGCAATTGGATTTAAAACTTCAAATAAAATTGTTATATCAAAAATGTGTCTATGAAATTGAAATAATGAATAAAAATAAATTACCATACTTCGTGAACGCAATGCTGCCCTTAAGTAAAGAGAGGAAAAGTAGGGCGGGATTTGAAAGGTGAAGGAAATTATTTCGTTGTTTGTGTATTCTGCACCCTCTGCATGGAATAAATTGCAAACTATTTTGAAACTAAAGTAATTAATGAAAGAAACAGAAACAGTTTCCTACCGATGTCAATGCTTTTAATGTAGCCTATGTTGCTCCTGGTAATGAATTCTCTTTTAATTATGCGTTCCATTGGCTTAATTTTTAGCTCTCATTGTGTCTCGTTTTGTGTCATCTGTAGGCCTATGTGTTGTTTTGTATGCTGCTGCCTGTCTTTACCAGGTCCCCCTTGAAAAATAGATTATTAATCTCAATGGGATCTTTTCCCGGTTAAATAAATGTTTAGCACCCCGCCCTCCTCTCTCAACCTGCTTTTTCTCAACCTCCCTTTTCTCAACCTCCCTTACTGCCTTTTGCCAAACGTCTCGTAATTGTTAAAGGGTGGGAATTGAGGAAGCGCAATACATGTGTGCTGTGATCGTAAGGTGACTGCGGGCTCTCTGCTTCCCTCTTGCGATGGAGTAACAGCTTCCAGAGAGGCCTGCTTATTTATTGTTGTCTGCCAACAAAGACGTGAAATTTAGACAAGATCATGCGATACCTAACATTTTTGTAATCTAGAGCTACCTGAAAATTTCCCTTACTTATTAATTAGTTACCTTGCAGCTCAAATATAGCTTAACCAGCTGTACGTCAAAGAGCAATAACATCATCAAAGTAAGACTGTTAGACATCGTTTAGCTCAGTCGTCACCCCTTACATTATAGTTGACCATAACCCAGCCTTCTATTTATGGAGTGTGTGTTAAATAAGTGGCTTTTTAAATACATTTCTAGTTGTCTTAGTAAGCCAACAAAGTAGTTTCATATAGTTAAATACTGCATATTTGTTCCTCGTGTGCTGGCCTCACGCTGGAACGTTGCGTGCGCAGTTACCTCTTGCATGCGCCATTAAAAAAGAACATTACGGCAGCGCGCGGGCGATAACGAAAGCAGCGGAGAGCCTCAAATTCAACTAACTGGTTTATATCAAGCAACTACAGTGTAACAAGGTACTTTTTCCATCTACTTTTGATACGGGATAACGTGAACATGTCTGTATGACGAGTTTACATGTAACTATTTCCAGTTTATTATGACTGTGTTTCGTCTTGAAACAAAACATGTTTAATGCAAGGCCTTGCGCTTGCTAACGAGTTTCTAGCTAAGCTAGGTCAGCTGGGAATGTTGTTAGTTATCGTTCGTTTATGCAGCTAACGGCGCTATTATGTTACTGCTTAAAATGCAGTTGGATTTGACGTTCGATTGGTATTTAAAACTGTAGGTAAATTAGATTGCGTTCAAACGTTTAAAGCTGGTTATATAACCAAGTAGATAAACAACACGGTCAATTTACGTTATGCTATGCTAGCGAGTGTTAGCTATCTTGCTGACTTCCTTGGGATGATTCGCTAACGTTAGGCAGAATGTGTTGCTTACACGGTATCATTTTTGGGGAATTGTTGCATATGGTTGCCAATGGTTTGCATACAGATTGAACTAAAAGTCAATATTGTGCTTAACAACATTTAAACATCCTATTTATTTCTCGCGATCGAAATAACTCGGTTAATAATGAATAAAGTGACATGGTAACGGAACAGGAAGTATGTACAGTACAGGAAGTTGAGGAGGCAATTTGAAAAGTTTGAGATTACAATTTTTTTTGTATCTTCAATCGTGTTGATGCATAGCTAATTAAATATACAACAGAGATCAAATGAATTTACTGAGTACGTCCTCAGTTCGTCGTTAATCTCATTCTCAATCTTTGTCCCCAGATCTGCAGCGTCATGGCTGACGATTTTGACATTGAGGCGATGCTTGAGGCGCCGTACCGGAAGGTGGGTCCCCTCCTGAATTGTGGCTTGTCTTGCTGAATGAGTACACCCACCCACCCACTCACCCACCCAAACACACACACACCCACACACACACACACACACACGGTACTTTCTAATAAAAACATACTCTGAAGTTTGTTAATGTACATGTTTGTAGCATTCTATCTTGCCCCAGACCCTACAAAGCCACATAGACTAGTGAGCTAATTGTGTCTTATATTATTCTGATGTGATACTGCCATTCCTTTTCAGACTATCATGAATAAATGCCCATCTATCTCTCTTTGTAGACTTGCCTAACGATATCTCACCTCTACTCCCCTGAATGCCAGTGTGATCTGTCAGAAACATGAAGGTAGTAAATGCCCAATGATGTATTGCTGTACTGTGGTCCCCATGGTAACATGACTTTGGTCACCTTGGTAATCTTAAACAAAGAAAAACTGCAGCCCTGGTCAGTCATTCCCAGGGGAATGCATTGGATCGTGGGACGTGTGCTAGTCTCTATAATTTTAGTAACCATGGAGACAGATCTGCCACATGTGTGCATGGTGTGGTTGGCCCACTTTGTTGTTTTTTAGAGGCCTGCAGGCCAGAAATGTAGTAGATAAGAAGGATGGTAAGGTACCCGATCCTGCTTAACATGTTGTCACTGCATGTTGTTTCATCATTACAGAGACAGTCTGATCGCAATGCCAGTTAAGAGAAGGTAGATGATTCTTTTGTGTAACAATATCCAAACTGATTAACTTCCATCTTCATCCATATTTTAGCAAAGTCTATACCTTTTTATAAGATCTGTTTTGCATGAACTGCCCCACTAGCCCCACAACAAGTAGTCCATCTCACTGGCAGCAGTTTTGTATAGTATTGATGAACCATGGTGCCCCATGCGTTCTGATGACTCTAAAATTGAATAGATTGTGGCACTGCCGCAGACTACCTCATAGAGATTGTATGTCCTGCTGCGTGGGGTAGGGGTTTGGGTTGAAACAAGAGTAAATGAGGTGGGTGGGTGGGTTGCAGTTGAAGAGTTTGGAAGGGGTTGAGTGATATTGGGGGGTGAGTAGGTGGAACGACTGAGTGAGTGACTAAGTCGTGTGACTCCCTGTCTGCTTCAGGGCCGTTCAGGTGGGTGACTGACAGAGGAGTCCCACGAAACCCAACATGGCTGAAGATCTGAATCAGTGGAGTGGCACCTCTCCCCTCCCCCACCCACACAGCCTCTCATCAAAACCCAGAGTACTGGAACTCCACCCAGGGGCTGCCGCTAGCCTTGCCGCTGGGCTTGAACTCTTACTCTTGCCTGGGGGCTGAGCCCTGGGACCTAGTTGACTGACTTGACTGCTATTGTTACCATGACCAGACTGAGACAGCACAGTGATTATACCCAGAGCCCCATTCCCTTCCTCAACCTATAGCCCTACCCCAATGTAAACACCTGTAAACATACTTAATTGAATAATTATCATATTTTCTCTTGCCTTCCTTCCCCTCCCTCCTTTTACCCTGACAACCTGAATATTGCGTCTGCGTCCTCATGCTGTTCTTCTGTCGACCCTGCTTAGGACGAGATCAAGGCCGCTAGTCCCAACGGACATGAGGAACGCAGCAAGAAGTAAGGGTTTTCCATTTTACCTACTTTCTGGGTAAAAATCTATTCTGAAACAAAGTCCTGCTTTGAGGTTCCTCACTCTCTGGGTCACAGCACTGTATATGAGTCCAATCATATCTTGCAACGCTATCCAAAGCTCTATTTACAATTCCCCCAGATTCGATTTATTTAAACTGCTCAGTCTAACAGCTCTTTGCTGGTTTCTGATTGGCTGCTATGTGTATCCATAAACAGGAAGAAGCGCAGTCGGAGCCGAGATAAAAAGAGGAGCAGGAGCCGTGAGCCGAAGAAGAGCCACGACCGTAAACGTAGCCGCAGCCGTGAACGACACCCCTCGCGCAGCAAAGAGCGCCGCCGCAGTCGCTCGCGCAGCAAAGAGCGTGGCGGCCGCTACCGGGACCACAAGAGCACCTTGTATGTACTCCGTAGGCCATATGCTTTGACCCTGTCACCCCACGTTAGCCTCCACGGCCCTCTCTCTGCCTGTTGTCCTCTCCCTGATGATTCTGTCATTCTTCCATCCATCATCTTCTCTACCTGTCTGTGTGTTGCTCTGCCACTCCAGCTCTGTCCTCACCCCACTGACCGACTTTTCTTTGTTAGAATTAGTCTGCTCAGGAAGGTAGAATCTACGATTTCCACACAGCTCCTCACTTACCAGAATGTACACCATTCCCCTATCTATAGGAAGGATGTAATAATGAGTTACTGGTTTTTGAGCCAGCACAAATAACCCCACTCTTGTTGGGGCCTGGACTAAGAACCAGCTAACCATGCATCACACACACACACACACACACACACACACACACACACACACACACACACACACACACCTAGCCCCCCCTAGCCACTCCCCTATGAAGCACATTAAAGCAGCAGTAGATACTGAGCCAACCTTGTCTCCAACTACAGCTCTGGCTTTAACGGCGGTTCCAGAGGCAAGACTGGCCCTGCCACTGCCATCAAACTCAGGTCTCTATCAACAATACTTACTGTCCTCCGGGGCACTCCTTGTCTCGTGCTGTGTGCGTGCGCTTGATGCTGAATGTGTGCGTGCGTGCGTGTCTGCGTGTGTGTCTTGATAGGTTTAGTGAGTGTTGCGTCAATTGCCAACATGTGTGTTTTCCCCTTGCAGCCGTAGACGATCGAGGAGCAGAAGCCCGTTTAAGAAAGACAAGAGTCCAGTCAGGTGGGTGCCTTCTCTTGTACAGTGGACATTTTAAAGCCATGGTGACAGGCATTACTTTTTGGCCATCACAAAAGTAAAATAATCCTTGTTGACATCATCATGTGACCAATATGAATTTGTTGTTGTTGTGTGTGTATTAGGCAGCCCATAGACAACCTGACGCCGGAGGAGCGAGATGCCAGGACAGTGTTCTGTATGCAGCTGGCTGCCAGAATACGACCCCGAGATCTGGAAGAGTTCTTCTCTGCTGTAGGCAAGGTCAGTACCCCAATGTCCTCTGAGTCCACAACACGTGTCTTTAAAGTTCATTAGTCAGAACAGTCAAAGGAGGGTCAAAGGAAGTTGATGGAGGCTGCAGCCGTTTGGTCTTTACGGTACGGGTTGATACCACTGAACACTGCTTGTTCCTGTCTTGTGTTCTAGGTGAGGGACGTGCGCATGATCTCCGACCGGAACTCCCGGCGGTCCAAGGGCATCGCTTACATCGAGTTTGTGGAGGCCAACTCTGTCCCTCTCGCCATCGGCCTGTCAGGCCAGAGACTACTGGGCGTGCCCATCATAGTCCAGGCCTCGCAGGTAATGGTCAGTGATCTCAAACACACACTCACACGCATCTTTCTGCCACTGGCCGTCACAGCAGGGGTCGTCTACATGTCATCTTTTCTCCCTCTCTCCTCCATCGTGTGTGTGTGTGTGTGTGTTGACGTGTTTGCGGTGGGAAATGTGTGGGTGCCGGTGTGTGTGTAGGCGGAGAAGAACCGCGCCGCAGCGATGGCCAACAACCTCCAGAAGGGGAACGCCGGGCCCATGCGTCTCTACGTGGGCTCGCTGCACTTCAACATCACAGAGGAGATGCTGCGGGGCATCTTTGAACCCTTTGGCAGGGTAAGAAGCACCAACACAGACACTGATACAGGCTCACACTGTGGGCTCACACTCACCAGCATGTCCCCCTGCAGATCGAGAGCATCCAGCTGATGATGGACAGTGAAACGGGCAGATCCAAAGGCTACGGCTTCATCACTGTGAGTGCACAACGACTCCTCTGCTGCTACGTTAGGGTGAAATGTCATGTTTGTCGCTTTTTGCCCCAGTCATTTGGGTTTGTGGAAGCGTTGGTTTCATTCTCTACTGTCTGTGTGGGCAGTTTGCCGACGCGGAGTGCGCCAAGAAGGCCCTGGAGCAGCTGAATGGCTTTGAGCTGGCCGGCCGGCCCATGAAGGTGGGCAACGTGACGGAGCGAACAGACGCCTCCAACGCCAGCTCCTTCCTGGACAGCGACGAGCTGGAGAGGACGGGCATCGACCTGGGCACCACCGGCAGGCTGCAGCTGATGGCCCGCCTGGCTGAAGGTTAGTACCCACCTGGGCTGTCACCTCACTGGTCTATGATGGTTCGAAGGAGAAGAATGGCTTTTGGAAGGCTACTGTTGCCAAAACACTTTACAGACTGTCGTTTCCTGCTGAGTTATTCTGGCATTGTGGGTTAGTTTGATAACCCAGTATCATCTATCAGAGCACTATTAACTCGAGGGCTATGCAAATGTATCCGCTGATGTATGTGTGTTTGATAGGCACTGGTCTGCAGATCCCTCCTGCAGCACAGCAGGCCCTGCAGATGAGTGGAGCCATCGCTATCGGAGCCATGGCAGCCGTGTCAGGTAACCACAGCCACACACACCTTTCCTTACTCACAGTGGTCATGTTAAAGTCTGCATGGTAACCTGAAGGAGCTCTTTATTTTAGCTGCCATGAACCCAGGCATGAACATGAACATGAACTCCATGCCCTCGGCCGCCATGAACCTGCCATCCCAACCGCTGGCCACACACTGCTTCCAGCTGTCCAACATGTTCAACCCCAGCAGGTAGCCACGCCCGCACACCATGTACCAGTTCTAATACTGGGATTCAGTGACTCCTGTAAAGTGAAGCTGTTGGTTTGGGGTGTGGGGTGGGGCTTAGTGGTGACTGTCTGGGAGCACGCATACAGACATTCTTCTAAATAGAATTAACGTGTTTAATATAGTCCACAAGTTGTTTCCATAATCAAATAATAGAAACAAAGTGTTGCTACTGTTAAGCCGTGTAAACATGAAGTTCTAAGCTGTCCTCCTTTGGGCCAGGCGCCGCTTTGACATTTTCACGGTAGAGCCTATTTGATGGGACAGATTAGTGCTACAGCACGTAGTGTTAGTGTAGCGTCACAGAAGAGGAGCCACAACAGACTTCTGCTCTACTAGCCCACACACGAAGATTGAAATGGGAGAAGCAGAATTGCTTCTGATCTCATTTAGGCAGAAATAGATCAAATACAATTTAAAAAGGTTTGAGACTGCATTTTATTCATATTTTTGCTCAAACTGTAGGCCTTTGGTATGGCACAAAGGACTTAGCAGTGGCGGTGACTAGGGGAAAGCTGAGGCACCAGTGCTAACCACAGAGCCACCGTGCTTCCCATAAAGTAAGAGTGGTAATGATATGTGTGTGTGTGTGTGTTTCACCAGTGAGGATGCTCCTGGCTGGGACGTGGACATCCAGCATGACGTGATCGAGGAGTGCAACAAGCATGGAGGAGTGGTGCACATCTATGTGGACAAGAACTCTACAGAGGTACAGCCCCATTCTCTGGCACAACTCCTGCCATTTAGGTGTTGAAGACTGTGTTGACAACCAGTGTTTTGTTCTTTTGTCGCTAGGGTAACGTGTATGTGAAGTGTCCTACCATTCCTGCTGCCATGGCAGCCGTCAATGCCTTGCATGGGAGGTATTTTGCTGGTAGGTCACACCCCATTCACAACAGCAGTGTATATTAAGCATCTTGTATATTTGTGTTTTTAGTACTATTGTAATATAGACCATCATATTATAGTGTGTAAGCCGTAAGCGAGAGGCTAGGCATTTCTGATCTAAATGCCCGACAGCGGAGGTGATCCAGAAATGCCCAGCCCGGAGTACAAATTTCCACTTATACAACGACATACCATCAGCTATTGACAAAGTGCATATTATGTGATAGAAAACATATAATTTGATTGAGTTAATTTATTAAACTTTGGGAGGCTTCTGCCGTTGCTTTGCAACCGCAAATGGTCGCGCTGATTACTGCGTTGCATCTACCGATACCTTCCCCACTAGTGGGACAATGCAAACATTCTTCCAACAACCGTTTGGAGTTGCCTTCTTGGAGCGACTTCTTGGTTTCCACGGTCTAAACTTGGCTTACGTTATAGCGCTAGCTAGAGAGCTAATGCTCAATCCATATACGGTGTACTACCTCAGTTCCAGTATTATGCAAACATGTGCTTTGATAAATTATCTCTAAAACAGCAGATCATAAATGGTATCTCTGCACCCTAAGGTTTTTTATAATAATAAAACATTTAATTTTAGGGTGCCTTTCAAGACTCTTACAGTATATATTACAATATACATCCATCCATTAGCTATACCGCTTATCCTATGCAGGGTCGCGGGGGGGCTGGAGCCTATCCCAGCCGACACAGGGCGAGAAGCGGGGTACACCCTGGACAGGTCGCCAGTCTATCACAGAATCGACACATAGGGACAGACAACAACTCACACTCACATTCACACCTACGGACAATTTAGAGTCACCAATTAACCTGCATGTTTTTGGACTGTGGGAGGAAAGGAAACCGGAGGAAACCCACGCAAACACGGGGAGAACACACAAACTCCACAAAAAATAAAATTGAAATTAAATACAAAATTAAAGTAATTCAGCAACATAGTAACAATACAAAAGGTGGTATAGGGTAGGAAACGACATGGGAAACCATAATGATTTCACATACTACATACTACAACGCCAGCGTCCTCTCCTCCTTTATAACCCGTGTAAGGCTGGTCCAAAGCTGCTGTCGTTACCATTAAAAGACATTTTAGGAAATGTTATGTGTAATGTGCATACAATGCCAACGTTAGGGAATTATTATAATGTACCAACATAATCCACTGCATTGATGTAAAACATGAGTAAAGGACATCTTCAGAACTATTTCGGAGGCGGAGCCAATGTGCAGGGCATTTTGCAGCAAACATGCATCGCCCTGCAGCTAATCTGAATAGAGTATTCAACAGTGCTGTTGTATAATTCAAATCTTTGTGCTTTTTTCATCGTAGGCAAAATGATCACGGCTGCCTACGTTCCTCTTCCGACATACCACAACCTGTTTCCTGACTCTGTGACAGCAACTCAGCTTTTGGTCCCGCCCCCTCGTCGGTGATTGCACCCGTCAGTCCCCCACCTATGCCCTTTGATTGGAAACTGGACCGTTGAGCTCACCCTCCTCATTTGTCCGATTGATTTATAAATACGCACTGCCTCAGTCTGGCAGTAGCTTGTTTTGATTTGGAGTTTAAAAGAGGAAGTCTGTTTAGTCGTGTGTTTTAGTTCTACAAACACCACAACTTTAGTGGAGTATTTAGTTGTTTTCTCTTGGCTCCTGATGAGTTTATGGGCTCAAAGCATAGAAAAGCACGAACACACACACACACACACACACGCACACGCACACGGTTTTCGACAAAGCTTGAAAGGAAGGGTTTATTACCCCACAGAATGAAGGGTTGTAATACGACTCGATGGATCATCAGTGATATTAGTTGACCTCTACAACAAACCATTGAATCTTTTGTAAAGTTGCCCTCTTGTTAAAGCGTTGTCTTGTGCGTGCTAGCGTTGCCGGGCATGTTTTATTCCCTGCAGAAGTGTGCAGAGTGGAGGAATGCCCAGCCCTCTCCTCCCACTCAGAATATTGTCCAATGATTAAGCTCCATGAGCTGTGGAACCGGAAGACGGATCGATCATTCATTTGTGCTCATTCTAGAGAAGCCATTTGGTATTTAAGTATATGTTTTCTAATCAAGATTTGATTTTATAAAAACCTTGATTAAAATTTTATTTTAAAGTCATGTGAGTGTTTCTTGCCTCATTACAGCAATGCTGGCTATATCACTGATTGCCTCGTCTTACATTTAGACAGATGTATAGGGATTGGTTCAGTACACTTTCATGTTCACATGACTTGCTGCCTTTTTGTACTCCTCAATAACTGTTATCCTAATAGTTATTTTGTGCAGTTAGCCTAGTGGGCAGGGGGAATGGTCCTGCAATAGTGAACTAACATTATCAAGGTTTAAATCTTGAATCAACAATACATGGGCATAGTATAGAGTCAGTAACAACATGTAAATACAAGTTTTGGGTTTGATTTCCCTTTAAAGTTTAAGAATGAATGCGACAATTATGAAGACATAAAATTTAAAAAAATCTCAAATGTTTTATGTTCACAATGAGCCGCATCACTTCAGTTTGGTATAAATCAGTGTGATGCAAGGTCTGTTCAAATCATTTGTATGTAGTGGGTATAGTGTGATAAGGTACTGTCTCTTCTTTGTGTCGTACTGATGGCTTCCAGCCTGATTAGTCTTGAGTCTAGTTTATGAAAGGTTTAATTTCTTCCTAAATGTCAGGGTCATTGAGATGAACCACCGTTACAGTGATGTCATCGCGATACATTCTGGCGAGTTCCGGTGGCAGGCTGAGCATCTTGGCGAGACGCCGCGGCTCCACCCCTCCATAGCCATCGTTTCCAAGCGCATGCCTTATGAGATGCGTGGCTGCATTTTGGTCTTCCACTGCTGAAAGTGAGTGTTTCTTCCTGTCCAGTAGGAGGCTGTGCATGTTCCCCAGGGTCATGCCAGATCGAGACACTGGTTTCTGCCACCGTAGACCAGTAAGTTGCTCCCCAACTAGCTGCACCACAGTCTGCCGGTGCATCAGCTCCCAGAGCCCGTCTGTGGCCAAGATTAGGAACTTGTCTTTGGGTCTCAGTCGGTGCCGGGTGACCTCTGGCTGGGCAGTCAGGTATGGAGGGGTGTGGTAGTGATGCACCATAGTCCTGGCTACCTCACTGGCTGACAGGACCTCTGGTCGCGTCTCGGAAACATGGCTCAGCATTTCTCCACTCCACTTGAAGCGGACGTTGCCGAAGGCGCGGAAGGGCATGAGCAGGCCCAGCAGACGGTCATGGCGGACTACGGTTTGCTTCTCAGACAACGGGTGTTCTTCCAAAATCCTCTGCAGCTCGTCTGGGTTCTGGGCGTTGTGGTCGTTGGTTAGGCTTAGTGCTGTCCAGCCTCCGTGTTCCTCTTGGACTCCTAGCACGGCACGGCTGTCTCCAAGGTTGGCCACATGGAGCTCCCCTCTGGAGACATGAGCCACGCAGGCAGTGCACCCAGACAGTGCCACCCTCAGAGGGGAGGACAAGGAATGGGCCTCCCCGGGAATATGGACCCTTCTTGAGGAAGAGATGGATAAGTCGACCTGGGCTTCTACAGATATATCGTTGTCTAGCCGCCGGAAACAGTTGACTAGGGCTGAGCTGACCTTACCGTCCTCTTGCTCCTCTTCTTCCTCCAGCTCCTCCCGGCCCAGGTCCAGACGCTCCTGCCAGTAAGTCCTCAGGCTGCTAAAGAAGAGCTGGCCTGCGTCGCGGCAGCTGTGGTCGTTGGGGTGTTTGTGCCACTGCAGTACGGGTGCCACAGGCCGCTCACCCTCCACAGCTTCCTCAATCTCTGCCAGCGTCCGCAGGGGCAGCATCGCCACAGCAAAGTAGTAGAACAGTCTCTCACTGACAGCCTGGGCGCAGGCGGTACCTGCATGACCGTCAAACACGCCAAACAGCATTCCCCGACTCTGCAGGCAGGTGGCTGAACTCCGTCGGTCCTCGCTGGGGTGGTTAGACGCCAGGAGGTTGCTACAAAACCCAGATACTCCATTGAAGGGGCCACGGCCATCATAGCTGTTCCTGGGGATACTGTAGCTGTATTCATTAGCCTGGGGACGAGTACAGCAACAGATCACAACACATATACATGTTGTACACAGTCTGAACAAGTTGTGTGAGTGTGATGACTTTGACCTTTAATTTGTGGTTGATCTGAGAAACAGTCATCTGAGCAGCTTGTCGTTCTGCCCTGTACTTCCTCTGGCTACCACCAAGGCCTGTGAGGTATTGTTGTTTGAAGAGCTCTAGGTGAGGAACTGACGAGGTGTTATACAGCCTGAGATCATAGCCCAGGGGTGAGGTTTGTGAGAGGAAATTGCTGTCTCTAGTCAGTCGGATGAGACGACTCTTTGGAATCATCCTTATCCACTCTGCTAAAAAAAAAAATAGGGGCTTTACCATACACTGTGTTACCATACACAGTTAGACAATAAAAGCCTGGTAAATTATAGTCTAAAGCATGTACTGTTGTTCATTTTATTATAAGATAATTAGGTATGAATTCGTTTATTTGTATTTGTAATTATACATTTTCCTTTCCACTGATAACATCTCGGAGAAGCATGCATTCCATTACTACTAGCCTACATCTACAACTTACCTGTTGCTTCACCTGCCAGTCCGGTGTATTACGAGTCAAAATGGGTCCTTTGCTTTTTCCTTTTCACCAAGTGTGTATTAATGTAGTCGGATTTAAACGAACACAATTTCTTTTATAGCTGGGTGATGGCTGATGTATTTCACCGCAGGGTGTGTTAACATGTGCCAGAACATACATCCTTCACCGGACCGTTAAAAAGTGACCTTTGAAATGCATTCATATCTTTGAAACATAAATTAGTAACCCATAAACTGATTGAAGTGTAAAAAATGTGACAGGTGAAGTTGTTATTGGTTAGACATATAAAATATATATACACCGTATGCACAGTGTACATATTGTTATTAAAGTAAATGAAAAGTCTAATTTGAAGGGTGGATCTAATCCAACAAATTATAGGCAGGTATTTCCATTTTAATGAGTGGATTCAGAATTTATTAACTATCCTCTTTCCTGAAATTCAATTGGTCAAAAGTTCTACGTATATTTAGAAGCGCCACTAGACGCATCAAAACATAGGATGGACCAATCAGAAAACACATGGTCATGGGCTTTTGGTTGTTTCTCCCTTGTCCTCTGGTTCTGCGCTTGTTGTGTAAGCATTGCAGGGCACTTACGACGACGAGGATTGTATGCCTCATTTGTCAAAAACTCTTCATACGGATTCACGATTAGATATACCACAGTTCTTAAATTTACCATAGTTCAAGCCAAACGTTAGATAAATAATCTATAGCGATAGTTTACTTGCTCACGCACTGCCTCTCTGTTATACTTTGTATCCAGCGTGTTATTATTGTAGTTGATAGGCAAGTTAGGTGAGCTAGCTAAGTAGCTAGCCGAAAACTACTTGGAAGAGGATGCTGTCCAGCAAGACAGTCGCGTCCAAGATCTTGGGGTCTGTCCGTGGCTTTCATGTCCACCGGCCCAACTATGTCCAAGCTGCGGTTTTAGAAAAAGGTATGTATTTTCCCCCCAACGACGTCTTTAGTCGTTAGACGTTACACATCATGCTAGCTACAACATATAGCATGCCATGTTTAACGGTTGTGCTAACATCATTTGCCTGCGTTGTAATCCATTTTATGTCGCAGGACGGTTTTAACATTTTATTCCTGTGTTTGCGTTCTTTTTAATAACGGCTCAATGAATAATAAGTGTTTTTTCAAAGTTAGATTGCAGTCATTTACTTTGCTGTTACGACACATTAATAATTTGCCATTGTGTAACTTCAGTTCTAATAGTTTAAGCCCCGTGATTAAACCCTGTGATCTAAAGTATCGGGTGTCTGTTGCTGTCTTTGATTGTTTTTTTTATTTGCACGCATTGCAGATCCAATAACATTACTTCTTATCATTTATCATTTTAACAGAACTGATTAAGAGCAGAGAGCTGGGGAGGGACGAGCTGAGACCTCTCTACATGGACTTTCAAGCCACAACCCCTATGGTGACAATCGATTGTATTTATTTATGTAACTTGTCATGGTCTGTTCACACTGGAAGCTATCGGTTATGCATCCCAACTAATTTGGGTTTTCCACAACCAACTATCTGAACTTTAACATGTTCTGCAATCATTGAGGAAAGTGTAACTCCGCATCTTATGGGTACCACATTTTGGGGAGATGGTGACTACTTACCTGTGCCACATGCTTCAGGCCTTTGCAAATGGCGAGTCACAACAACTGACATTATATCAAAATATCTTAACAAGTATCCTAGAAAATCACAGTGGTGTGACTGCCTGTAAGTTAGCTATTCAGACAAGAACCCTTGCACAACAAGCCAGCTAGCTATATTACACTTCGTTAGCTGAAGAATCGTATGAGCCATCCCCAAAATTCAAAGAACAACTTGAGGAAACGTGACTATCTGGGCCAGATTACACAACCTGATTTACTAGGAAAAACTTGATTGTCTGCTTTTATCCCAGTTAAAAAATTAAGATCCATTGAAAATGTAAATGATAAATTGAAATTGACCACCAATACAACTAATTAGAGTCTCGCTTGCTACGCATTTTATCATCACAGATGAGCCAACTTAATGCCATGCATTATCTAGTAGATGGGAGGTATTATTTAAAATGTATTGAACTGAATGTGTTTAGTTATAGGCATTCCCTAAAGGCCCTGACACTCCGCCACTGCCACAATCATGTTAGTGGAATGATGTGATTTGGTTTGCCTGATTATTTTCCTTACCTTTCTTCTCTGAAGGACCCTAGAGTCTTAGACGCCATGCTTCCCTACCAGGTCAATTACTACGGCAACCCCCACTCTAGAACACATGCCTATGGCTGGGAGAGTGAGAGCGCCATGGAGAAAGCCCGAAAGGTAAATTGAGAAATGTTTTTGAATTTCGAGAAGTTGTTTGTGGCAGAGGCTGATCATAAGTGCCTTATATATGGTTATGATGAAGACTCATTGCCGTGATCTCCTTCCTCATTCCCACAGCAAATAGCAGACCTGATCGCAGCAGATCCTCGGGAGATCATCTTTACCAGTGGAGCTACAGAGTCCAACAACATGTCCATCAAAGTAGGCCTTGCTCCCCTGTCCTTTTTCGATTTGGTCCCTTCTCTTTCCTCAGTTTCCCTTCCTCTGTTCTCTTCCGGTCAGATGTGGGATTAAAATAGTGTGTGCTACTTTGAGATTAGGTTGGTGGAGGAGGGATTGTCGGTTCCAACGTTAAAGGACAGAATTGGGGGAGATTAAGGGTGGATTCTGAATTGACCAGCTATCTTGCTTTGGGTTAGGGTTAGTTTACTGTTCTTGTAGACTTTGGAATGGCAGTGGTATGAATGGTTTCTATTGTTTATGTGTTAGTAAACATTGGTTGTATCCTGTCAAGAAGGGAAAGGACATTGGAATGACTGCTTGCTGTTTCCCATAATCCTCTGGTCCCAGGGTGTTGCCCGATTCTACAAGGCTAAGAAGAAACATGTGATCACCACACAGACAGAGCACAAGTGTGTTCTGGACTCGTGCCGGGTTCTAGAGTCTGAAGGCTTTGACATCACATATCTGCCCGTTCAGACCAACGGCCTGGTTGACCTTCAGGCAAGTCTCGCGCACACACACACACACACACACACACACACACACACACACACACACACACGCCCTTAAAAATCAGATGACCCAATGTGTTTAAGCTTATGCGGAGAAAGGTTTGACAATAAATGCACTTGAAAAAGCTGCTGTGTGTTCATATTTATGACATGTGTGTGTTTTCCACCAGTCTCTGAAAGAGGCCATCCGTCCAGATACTTCTTTAGTGTCGGTGATGACCATCAACAATGAGATTGGAGTCAAACAGCCCATCAAAGAGATAGGTAACCATACAACCTCCTGCTCCTTATCCATAAATCAAACTTCACTTTATTATAGTGCCTACAGCACTATAAAACATTACCGCATAAACATTAAGCTATTCTGTTCTTCTCTCTTTTTATCCACTGCTTTTTCTCCTCCTTTTCTCCCCCTAGGTCAGATCTGTCGTTCGCGGGGAGTGTTCTTCCACACAGACGCAGCTCAGGCTGTGGGGAAGATTCCTGTTGACGTGACAGACTGGAAAGTAGACCTCATGTCCATCAGCGGGCACAAGCTCTACGGACCCAAAGGTAATCCATCAAATAAACTGGATGTTTCTATGCTTGAACGCCCTTATGCTTGAGCTAATTCTGCTGAGAAGAAGCTGAGTGTTTATAGTTGTGTGTGGGGATTCTAGGTGTGGGAGCTCTGTACGTGAGGAGGCGTCCTAGGGTGAGGATGGAGCCCCTGCAGAACGGCGGTGGTCAGGAGAGGGGGCTGCGTTCTGGGACCGTTCCCACCCCGCTGGTGGTGGGCCTGGGAGCTGCCTGTGAGATTGCACAAAAGGAGCTGGAGGTAAAAACAACACCGCTTCAAAGCCATGTTCTGCTCTTAGGAATGGTTAGCGGATACAAGTGTAGAATTCATACATATTTGCTCTCTGTAATGAGTTACAGAGCTTTCTAATTTAAGATGTCTTTCTCTCTCTCCCTCCTCCCCTTCTCTCAGTATGACCACCGGCGTGTATCCATGCTAGCTAACCGGCTTATTGATAAGGTCATGGCTGAGCTGCCAGATGTGGTGATGAATGGAGATCCTGAACACAGATACCCTGGTAATAGACACATGTAGAAACACAGGGGGAAACTTACAGTGGGAAGTCCATACACAAATATTCAAAACACTGGTTCTGGAAATAGTTGACCCATTCAAAATAAGTATTCAAGACAGATGGAGAAACAATTGAGTAAATGCTAGAGACTGTTCAGTGACATAATATGCTGTAATGTTTATATATATCTATATGTTCCAGGCTGTATCAACCTATCGTTTGCTTATGTGGAGGGAGAGAGTCTGCTGATGGCATTAAAAGACGTGGCACTGTCTTCTGGCAGGTCCGGCACACACATGCTTATAGTGCCGCTGAAACGTTTTGCTGCATTTTTGCGCATTTCGTTTGGTCAGATCCTCAACCCAAATATTTTTTTACATCATGGGAACTGCCAGTAAAAAAAATAACTCAACATCTCTATAAATGTTTCTTGTTTGTCTCTTTAGTGCTTGCACATCTGCCTCGCTTGAGCCTTCATACGTTCTTAGAGCCATTGGGACTGACGAGGACCTGGCCCACTCCTCCATCAGGTCAGGATCCCAACAGAACGCATCCAAAACAACAACACTATTATTAGGTCAAATAATGCTAGGTCCCTTCACCAGAGTTTTTGGAGCAAGGAGCTTGGTGGTTCAAAATATGTCATGTGATGTACTGTATAATCCAGTTTGTCGCTGCTGATGAATGGAACAGATCCAGTATGCTGTTCATTTGACTCGCTTGACTCGTTTTGGTCCTGCAGGTTTGGAATTGGCCGGTTCAGTACTGAGGAAGAAGTCGACTACACAGTAAATAAATGCATCCAGCAGGTTAAGCGGCTCCGTGAGATGAGGTGAGATCTGCTAGTAAAACACTAGTTAGGGGAGCTCAACTGTGTGGTCATATTAGACATGTCTGTATAGTGATGTAACATTGGTTAGGGGAGCTGTACTGTGTGGTCATATTAGACATGTCTGTATAGCGATGTAACACTGGTTAAGAGAGCTCTACTGTGTGGTCATATTAGACATGTCTGTATAGCGATGTAACACTGGTTAGGAGAGCTCTACTGTGTGGTCATATTAGACTTGTCTGTATAGTGATGTAACACTGGTTAAGAGAGCTCTACTGTGTGGTCATATTAGACTTGTCTGTATAGCGATGCTAGTAACACTGGTTAGGGGAGCTCTACTGTGTGGTCAAATTAGACATGTCTGTATAGTGATGTAACATTGGTTAGGGGAGCTCTACTCTGTGGTCAAATTAGACATGTCTGTATAGTGATGTAACATTGGTTAGGGGAGCTGTACTGTGTGGTCATATTAGACATGTCTGTATAGTGATGTAACATTGGTTAGGGGAGCTGTACTGTGTGGTCATATTAGACATGTGTGGTCATACTGTATTAGACATGTCTGTATAGCGATGTAACACTGGTTAGGGGAGCTCTACTGTGTGGTCATATTAGACATGTCTGTTTAGTGATGCACTCTGTTCTTTTTGCTCATCTTTGCTTGCATTCTTTCCTCCCATGTCATGTTTTCTCAGCCCTTTATGGGAGATGGTCCAGGAGGGTATTGATCTGAAGAGCATCAAGTGGACGCAGCACTAGTACTTTCTAGTTCCATGGGAACCTACAAGAACTTTAAGAACCAATTCTCCTGTCAACAAACACGCACACCATTTTCTGCTGCCAGTTCCGGCTTGATGTGAGGCTTAGGTGTATAAACACTTCTAGGATGTGTTCCACTCTAGATAGTCGTTCACTTTTCCTCCTATGTGCTCTGGTTCACTCCATTTTGAGGAGCAGCTCCTTAATGTGTACACCTAGGCAGTCCAATTAACAAAAAGTGAACGCGGACACATAGGAGAGAACAACTTTCTGTTTAGAAATGCTACAACTACGAATTATATTAACTTGTCAATATGCTTGAAGTACAAGTGATTTAACTTCAGGTATAAGTTAAGTATGTTTAAGAGTATATTTTATATTGGCAAATCTTTATTTTGTTTCTTTGAATTAATTTTTTTGCAGTACATAAATGTTGTGCTTTTTAAATAGAAGTTATTTAAAGCCTGTCTGTCTGTACCCTTCTCACCCCTTACAATCTTTAGCAATGCTTGATAGATTTTTTAATCTTTCAGGATTTATTTATGTTCCTCGAAAGGGATCTCTATAAAGATACAATTTCGCCAGTCGAGATTGCCTTAACTGTACACAAAGATTAAATGTTACTGTCATATTTCTTACTTGTTTTGAACTTTGTTATTATCAATAATCAAAACAGGTTAAATAGTTTTAATTTAATGATATAATTGAATTCAATAAAAATTGTTGTTGACAGCAGTGAACTTGCTATACCTTATTAAGTCCATAGATACCAGAACCTTTAACCCACGCCTCAAGGAACGTGTTCCATCAACATCACCATAAAGTAACCGCACATGAAACATTAAAAAGCAGCGTTATTAACTCTGCAGTACACTGTGTTTCAAATTATTGTGCTTACGCCGTTTTTGTTTATTTTTCAGTCAATCGGATTAAGGATTATCCTCCATTATACATTATAATGTGGATGTTATTGCAAGCAAAACTACTGATGACCGCATTTTTTAATAATTTGAAAAAGAAATCATAATAAAATGTTGCAAATTATGCTCAACGCTGTTTGAAAACATTCAATTGGTTATTACAAATTTGAAACAGGAATCTGTTGTATTTGTTGAATGAACAGATCATCTTTCAAAAATTAATTCAATGTAACTTTTATATTATTTTTACAACTCGTCCATTGAGCATTAAGTCCATGTATAGTTTCTATCAGTGCTGTAGTTCTCAACTCTGGGACTTCAGTAACAATTTTCATGACTTGTGACTGGACTTCGAGGTAATGTCATGTAGCACCGCCTCTGCTTCTTTTAGCTCCATGGCAGGAAATGGTCAGGAACTCCACATATTTTACCGAGGTCATCTTGACAGGGACCATAAAGGTACATTTCACTTCCCGATATTTCAGCCCAGCCCCCTCACCCCACCCTACCCCACCACCTCCTTGCTGATGTTGCAGTCTGTGTTTGAACA
Organism: Galaxias olidus; assembly: GCA_026901105.3. NCBI lineage: Eukaryota > Metazoa > Chordata > Actinopteri > Galaxiiformes > Galaxiidae > Galaxias > Galaxias olidus. The sequence continues at coordinate 165,789 of JAPMUY010002204.1, forward strand.
AGGTGGCCATTCACCAACCATCCAGAACGCCATATACCTGGACCATCCAGTGTAGCATGGCGTTCATCAGTGGAAAAAAACTGTTTAAAAAGTCATCTTCATGTATTTGTTAGCCCACTGAAAATTAAGCAGGTTCTCTTGCAGTATCTCCCTGTATTTTGCTCCATCCATTCTTCCTTTAATTTTAACAAGATGACCAGTCCCTGCTGATGAAAAGCATTCCCACAGCATGGGGAAACCACCACCATACTTCACCGTGGGGATTTCACTGCATGGGCAGTGTTAGGTTCGTGCCACATACAGCGCTTTGAATTTTTTACCAAAAATCTCTATCTTCGTCAGACCACAAAACCTTGTCACACATCTTAGCCGGGTCACTCTCATGCTTTCTGGAAAACTCCAGACGTGCTTTGAAATGGTTATTCTTGAGTAATAACTTCTTTCTGGCCCCCCTCCTATACAGGCCAGTATTCTCTTGATATGGTTGACTGGTGCACCTTCACTCCACTCTCAGCCACTGAACTCTGTAGCTCCCTCAAAGTGATTGTTGGCCTCTCTGTGGCTTCCCTCACTAGTCTCCTTCTTGTTCGGACGCTGAGTTTTGAGGGATGCCCATGTCTAGGTAGTGCCTGGGTGGTGTAATGCGGCTTCCACTTCCTCACTATTGATCCAACAGTGAACACAGGGATATCCAAACACTTGGACATTTTTTGTACTCTTTTCCTAATTTATGCATGTCTATTACTTTATCTCTAACCCTAGAATGCTCTTTAGTCTTAATTTTCACACCTTTCCTTCAGATTCTCAGTCTGAGTAATGACCATTAAACTGAGGGGGGTTTGATCCAGAAAATTAGCTATTCTAATGTTTCAGAGGTGAGGCCAATTGTAAGGCCTACAGTGTCCTCATTAGGGCAATGTTTTTCATTTGCGTCAACATTGAGCTTCCAAAGCACAGGGGTTGAATACTTATGCAAACAGTATATTTCAGTTATTTATTTTTCTTACAAAATGTTTCTAACATAAAACTAATGTGAATTTAAAATAATACATTTTGAGGGTCATTCTTTTGAAATAAATACAAAACAGAACAAAATCTCAATGTATCATTTGTAATCCAGACAGATCGGAAGTTTCAAGGGGCTTGAATTTTTTCAAGCCACTGTGGGTGTGTGTGTGTGTGTGTGTGTGTGTGTGTGTGTGTGTCAAACAAATATTTATATCAGACAAAGACAACCTGAGGGAATACAAAATGCAGTTTTTAAATGATGATTTTATTTATTAAGGGAAAAAAAGCTATCCAAACCAACCTGGCCCTATGTGAAAAAGTAATTGCCCCCTAAACCTAATAACTGGTTGTTTCACCCTTGGCGGCTACAACTGCAATCAAGCGTTTGCGATAACTGGCAATGAGTCTTTCACATCGCTGTGGAGGAATTTTGGCCCACTCTTCTTTGCAGAATTGTTTTAATTGTTTTCAAGCATGAACGACCTGTTTAAGGTCATGCCACAGCATCTCAATCGGATTTAAGTCCGGACTTTGACTAGGCTGCTCCAAAACCTTAATTTTGGGTTTTTTGAGCCATTCAGAGGTGGACCTGCTTGTGTGCTTCGGATTATTGTCCTGCTGCATAACCCAAGTGCGCTTGAGCTTAAGGTCACAAACTGATGGCCTGACATTCTCCTTCAGGATTTTCTGGTAGAGAGCAGAATTCATGGTTCCATCAATTACGGCAAGTCGCCCAGGTTCTGAAGCAGCAAAGCAGCCCCAGACCATCACACTACCACCACCATGTTTGACTGTCGGTATGATGTTCTTTTCCTGAAATGCTGTGTTAGTTTTACACCAGATGTAACGGGACGCACGCCTTTCAAAAAGTTCCACTTTTGTCTCGTCAGTCTACAGAATATTTTCCCAAGTCTTCGGGATCATCAAGATGTTTTTTGGCAAATGTGAGACAGGCCTTTGAGGTTCTTTTTGGTCAGCAGTGGTTTTCGCCTTGGAACTCTCCCATGGATACCATGTTTGCCCAGTCTCTTTCTTATTGTTGAATCATGAACACTGACCTTAACTGAGGCAAGTGAGGCCTGCGGTGCTTTAGATGTTTTTCTGGGTTCTTTTGTGACCTCCTGGATGAGTCGATGCGCTCTTGGAGTAATTTTGGTAGGCCGGCCACTCCTGGGAAGGTTCACCACTGTTCCATGTTTTCTCCATTTGTGGATAATGGCTCTCACTGTGGTTCGCTGGAGTCCCAAAGCCTTAGAAATGGCTTTGTAACCCTTTCCAGACTGATAGATGTCAATGACTTTGTTTCTCATCTGTTCTTGAATTTCTTCAGATCGGGGCATGATGTGTTGCTTTTTGAAATCTTTTAGCCTACTGCAAGTTGTCAGACAGGTTCTATTTAAGTGATTTCTTGATTCTACAGTTCTGACAGTAATCAGGCCTGCATGTGGCTAGTGAAATTGAACTCAGCTTTCCAAAAAATATGGTTGATCACAGTTAATTCATGATTTAACAAGTGGGGGCAATTACTTTTTCACATAGGGCCAGGTTGGTTTGGATAGCTTTTTCATCATTTAAAAACAGCTTTTTGTATTGACTCAGGTTATCTTTGTCTGATATTAAAATTTGTTTGATGATCTGAAACATTTAAGTGTGACAAGAAAGCAACAACACAAGAAATATGTAAGGGGGCAAATACTTTTGCACAGCACTGTATATATATATATATATATATATCGTGACCAACATGGGCAAATACAAGACTTTTTGTGGCCTTCATGTGGGATATCAAAGCCGCCTGTGGTCATCACAGCGAGGCAAGCCAGCAAATTTTTTTAGGGACCTGTTTGCATGTGAACAACCCATGATATAGTGATGTTTAGTTTAAAATCTACCAAAGAGGCCTGCATAGCTGCTGATCATACACCTTGGGGTCATATATTTTACTAATGCAAGAACTGATGTGCGGGGGGTTATGCGCATTTTTTATGAAAATGCAAAATGCCAATCTATTATCATGCCTAGGATATATCCAACAGAGGCCGCTCTCTTGCTCTGCCTTCTTCACACAGGCCCAACAGACTGCGTCACAGTCTCGCGCAGCTTTATCGCCGACATTTCGTGAGACTGCGGAGAAGAAGAGCACGGAGTGGAGTCACCGCTCAAACAATTTATAAAAGATCTGTTAAATAACAGATATTTCGGTAAGGAACGCCAAAGGCGCAAAGTAATTAACACAAAATGCAGCGATTAACGTTAGCAAAAAATACCACTGACTGTGTGCAATGCAGACGGCCTGCAGCTGGGTAGTTTGAATACAAAGCTTTGCATACAGCTAGCTAAGCTAGCATTATCTAGCGTCAGCGAGCTAGCTAATGCGCTGCAAAAACAAATGGTATTTGTCAGGGTTTGTGGGCCGTTCACGTTTGTTTGATTTTCCAGCGACAGATAGGCCATATAGTTTAGTCCCAGTAACTTTAACGTAAGCAGGTTGCTATTTTGTCTACACCTGTGTTGTTGCAAGCAGCATGTAACTGCTGCTACAAAGAACCTAGAAATGCTTTGCTGTTCTTGGAAGGTTATTTTAGCAGTGAAGGGGGCCTTCTTGTGAATCAGCGCCATTTAAATGTATGTAGGCTGAAACAACTAAACCTAACAGCCATGTTTTTTTTGCGCGGATTGCTTTAGCTATTCTAGATGCTGTCAGTTGCCAGGTAGACCCGATTTACTGTGGATTGAAAAGGCTGGACTGATTAAAAAAGATTTTGCTAGTGCTACAAGATTTGGTCATTAAACTCAACAGATATAAGCCCAGTGTTGACTCTCCTGATTACTTCCGTGCACCATGACTACGTCATGGGATGGTTTTGGACTGTTTAGCATTGTCAAAATGGGCTCGCCACTGTAGCCAGTCTAGACTGTATTATGTCCAAAGATCAAGCTGTAATCTCCATTACATGCCTCATCAGTTAAATTACAAAGTCGCATTTTAGTTGGCCCACACCCCAAATGACTTTGACTGTCCAGTGAGGTTTACTCATACTGAGGCTGTGGCATTTTGATCCACCTGAAAAGACAAACATATGGCCATATTATGAGAGTTTGGCTGTGGTTTCTCTACATCGTTTAACACCAAGCCTTGCTATTGGGATAGGCTACTTCCGTTCCATTGCAAATCAGAAACCGCTGGTCTTGAATACTTTTCTATACATATTTTAAGATTTTTTTCTTTGAAAGGTTAGGTAGCAATTCTAGCCTGTAATTTAGTGCAAACAGTTCGGTTGCTGTCTTAAGATCTATTGTCTTGGTTTGGTTACTTCTGTATTAAAAGCTTGATGACATGCTTGATAACAGAAGGTGATTTTGTGGGTTTATTTGGTTTTTCTGCTCTGCTTGTTCCACATGGGTTTGTTGTTTACATTATGTTGTTACTGTGTGTTGCCACACACACACTAACTTCTCTGTTCCTCTGAGTTAAACTGATGTTTAGTGTTGATATGCAAGTTCTAATGTGGATGTACTGTTGCTTTAAAACCATTGATTGAGGTTATATTAATCAAGTAGCAGAAGAGTATTGTGATAATTGTCAGTGAAGACTATGCCTTACTGACTGACTATGGACGGTTTGTTAGTTTGCCATTCATGATCAGGGTTTGGAGATGTTTTCCATAATTGCACTAGACTTTGCAGTTTGTTTTGTGGTGTTATATACCAGCAGCTCAATCACAATCCAGAAAGCATTGCAGAGCAGGCAGGTGGGATGATATGTTTGACTTTGGTGTTTAACAAGGACATATCACTATCCTTCAATTCTGGGGAAAACGTACTGTCCAGGTGAACCTTGTCATTGCCCATATAAGGTCTATAACAACCACAAATGCTAGTCTAGCTAAATCAGATGTTCAGTAGGCCTATTCCTCTAAATAATTTTATCTAAATTACTGGAGTAAGCCTCGGGTACACCCAGGAAGAATCATGAGAACACATGAGCAACGATGTTTGAACAAGGTGTCCTTCCACATTATTTACATGGGAAGCAAAAAAAAAAAACATTACCTGCAAAAGCTAAATATGACGTGAGATATGATGTGTGATATGAACATTATGCATGTCTATTATGCTGGTCTGTCCTGCTCGTTAAAGCTTTTTACTGTTCTTTGTGGATATGTATGAGGTGCATGTGTTATGGCTTATGGCAAAGCAGCCTGTTTAAACTGTATGTATTGATGACGCCCATGTCTTGCTCTTCTCTGGATTTCTGGTCTTCATTCAAGTTGAATTTGTGTTGATGGAAAATACATTCAGTATAAGAACCAAGAGTCTCGGCCTCCACTCTGTCTGCAGCCCCCCTGCTGTATGTGCTGATGCCTTTGCTTCCATCTCCTTGTTCTTCTGTTCCAGTCTAGAGTTGTTTTAAATTGATGCTGCTGTCAGGACTGACTTGGATGTCCTAAACCACTGTATAGCCTTAAGGAAGCAGCTCTTGTAAAACCAGGTAAGATTGGTGTTGGTCTGACTCTGGCTTCATGTCAGACTCATAGTAGTTTTAGGCTTGCACAGTAAATAGATGAAAATATCGTAGCAATTATTAAGGTCTTATTCTTCACCTTAATAGCCAAATTCAAGACTGTAGAGATGATCGGATCAAATGTTATTGAGCTACTGGTTCACTAGAGGTGCGGTCAAGCTAGAACGTCCTGAATTGCCTAACTTGGTTCATCATGCCGTCTGTTTAAACTCTGTTATTTTGTTGTTTCTCTGTTTTCACAATGTTTTGCCTTTCACAATTCTTCACTTGGACCAAGTCAAAGACATTACAGTAGTTTGCATCAGTACCTTTGTTTAGGACAATGCCAACCTGCTGAGATCAATGCTAGAGACAAAGACAAAATACTGAGATTTACATGTAGACTTCATGGATTTTCACAAACCCAGCTAATTCTTTGCAGTTTGGTAATGTTTATGATCAGATCATGTGGTTAGCTGATGATAATGTAAAGGATTTGTTTGTGATTCCCAATTTAAAGACAATTTTGGTTCTAAACATAGCTCAGTACTCAGAATGAATGCCTTCATAAGATGAGGCATATTGTTTATAAGGAACTGACACCGCTGTTATGATTGTATGCTTGTATACAGACATACTTAGGCATTCAATGTCGCCACAGCGAGACGTCCATTTATTGTCAGTGGAGTTGCATTTAGCATCTTGATTACATCACTTAATGTTTTCTCCGGAGATAACTTGCGATACTCACCGTTATGCCATAGAAAATGCAGTAGTGTTTGAATACAACTACAAAGTACTTATTCTTTAAAAATGCTGGTTATATTTTTTGGGGAAATTGCCTGCTCATTAATAGGTTCTCTTTTTTCGCTTGGGCTATGGCATCTTAAGAGATGGTCATGCCAGAATATGTGTCAGATTGATGTCGCATTATCTTGGGGGACTTTAGGGATTCAATCTGGCCTTAGTTCATAAAGAGTAAGTTATATTCTTTAGCATGGAAGTTAGGCTATTTAATGTGACATTTACCTTTGTCTATGTTTTTCGCAATAACATTTTGGCTTGAGTTGGCTTAAACTCCTTACAAACTGAAGAGTTTCTTTGAGGCGTGCCTTCATGATGAATGTGACGACAGCTTACACTGAGCTTGAGGAAACAGTTGGCACATCGAGTCACTTTTGTTTGCTATAATGGTTTATTCCGATTGATTAAATGCAAACTTTGCTCTGTTATTTCTAGCTTTTTTGTTTTGTTTTCTTGATGCTAATGTTATTCATATTCTCTCTCATCTTTTGCCTTTTCTCTCTCCCCCTTCTCTCTGATCTGACAGTAGTTGTACCTGTTCCCTCAGGTGTGTGTGTTGGCCAGTGTTGGCCAGCCTCAGCCCAGCAGCAGCATGGCTGTGGTGATCCGCCTTCAAGGCCTGCCCATCGTGGCTGGCACCATGGATATAAGACACTTCTTCTCAGGCCTCACTATCCCTGATGGTGGAGTGCACATTGTAGGGGGCGAGCATGGTGAGGCCTTCATTGTATTTGCTACTGATGAGGATGCTCGTCTTGGAATGATGCGTACTGGTGGCGCCATCAAAAGCTCAAAGGTGTCCCTGCTGCTTAGCAGCAAGACAGAGATGCAAAACATGATCGAGCTGAGTCGCCGCCGCTTTGAGACTGGGAGTGGGGAGACAGCTGCATCCGGGAATGGCAGCCGCTCAGGAGCACCTGCCCCTATTGCTGTCAGCCAGGCTGGAAGTGCAGGGCGTGGCACCAACAACCAGGGCTTTGGAAATGCACAGCCCTCAACAGCTGTTACAGCAGCAACCTCCACTCAAGCCACCACAGCCAGCAAGGCAACGGCCAGCTATACTGGTGCCGGCCTGATCAGCATGCCACCCAGCTTCAGTAACAACTATAGCACGGCTGTCACCATGACGACTGCCATGGCCTCCCTTAACTCTGGACCTCCTCCCATCCCCCCTCTGCCCCCTATGCCATCTATGCCCTCCATCCCACCTATGCCAGTCCCTCCCCCAGTTTCTTCCATCACCCCTGTCCCTATCCACTCTCCCCTTTCCCAGGGCCCTCCTGTTCCTCCTATGTCTCACCTCCCTTCCCACCTTGTCCACATGTCTTCCCTCCCTCCCTTCAACCCGTCCCTTCCTCCCCCCGCAGGGCTCGGTTCTGGTCTGCCTCTTGGCACTCACAACCCTATGTTCCTGAACCCCCTAAACTCCCTGAATCCCCTAGCCTCTCTTGGCCTTCAGGCCCACATGAAGGCAGCAGCTGCAGCAGCTGCAGCGGTCAACTCAGATGAGCTGTATGTGTTGCTGCAAGGCCTCCCATTTACTTGCACTGAAATGGATTTGCGAGAATTCTTTAGAGGTCTAGGCGTAGATGCGGTGCGCCTGCTTAGGGACGGGCAGGGCCGGGGTACTGGCCGAGCGCTCGTCAAGTTTTTTTCCCCACAGGACACCTTCGAGGCTGTAAAACGGGGAGGGGGAATGATGGGCCAGAGATTCATAGAAATCACCCCAGCAAACGAAAGGCAGTGGTTCAGCGTCAATGGCAACATGAGCAATGTCCATCAGTCCAAACCTAACAATAACATCAGCAACGAATCACAGGACCAACAGCAGCCGCATCAGCAGCCGCATCATCAGCCGCATCAGCAGCCACATCAGCAACAACAGCAGCAGCAGCAGCAGCAACAGCAGCAGCGCCGTAGCGTTATGGCCTCTACTGGGCCAGGGGCGCGAGAAAGGGCACGGTCACGGTCTCCTCACCGCGGAGAGTACTGTGTTTACCTAAAGGGCCTGCCTTACGAGGCAGAGAAGAAACAGATCCAGGAGTTCTTCAAGAACTTGGATATTGTAGAAGACAGCATCTACATTGCCTACGGCCCTAATGGACGTGCGACCGGGGAGGGCTTCCTAGAATTCAAGGTTGAGCAGGACTATAAGACTGCACTGGGGTCACACATGCAGTATATGGGCAGCAGATTCATTCAAGTGCACCCCATTAATAAGAAAGGCATGCTGGAAAAGATTGACTCCATCCGCAAACGGGCACAGGGTGACCAGAAGAACAACTTGGAGACAGGCAAGGGCCCTAGAAACTGTGCCCATATAACCAACATCCCTTACAACGTGTCCAAGAAGGATGTCCGTCTCTTCCTTGATGGAGTAGGCGTCTATGATGATAGCCTGAAAGTTTTGACAGACGGGAATGGGAACGGTCTAGGCCAAGCGGTTGTGCAGCTCAGAACAGAGGAGGATGCCCGTAAGGCCGAAAGGCTCCATCGGCAGAAGCTGAACGGCCGAGATGCTTTTGTCCACCTCATCACCTTTGACCAGATGAAGGACACTGAAAGAAACCCTCCTCCACAGAACAAGAGAGGGCAGAGAGGGCAGCAGGGTGGCAACCAGAACCAGCAGAGCCAGAACCAACCAAATCCCCCAAACCAGCAGCCCCAAATTAACCCGTTCATGGGGATGACAGGAGAGGAGTTCAATTTCCTCCGAAACACTGTTGGAAATCTAAACAACGGTCCATTCATGGCTCCGTTCGCAGCTCCGGGGAATGGGCTGGCCGGTCCCCCTCCCATGCCACCCTTAGCTGCTGGTCTAGGTGAGATGGGTGCTCTAGGTGTGCCCCCGCCCCTGGTGTCTGGGCTGCCAGGTCCAATCCTAGAACCCCCAGGGTTCCGCCCTGGAGGTGCTGGAGGACCCCCAGGCTTTGGCCAGGATGGTCTTAGAGGCTTGGCCCCTTTTGACAATGGAAACAGGAAGGGCAGTGGAGGGCCCAACCGAGGTGGTGGAGGTAACCAGGGGCGACAAGGAGGGGGAAGTGCTCAGCAAGCATTTGGACCTGGCTCTGAGGCCCCTAGGGGGCAACAGGCAGCTGGTGGGGGTGGTAGTGGACCTGGCAACTCTGGCAACCAACGTGGCGGCCCCACTATTGTCAAGATTCAGAACATGCCTTTCACAGTAACGGTTGATGAGATCATGGACTTCTTCTATGGCTACCAGGTGCTGCCAGGATCAGTGTGTCTGCAGTTCAGTGAAAAAGGCCTACCCACAGGTGAGGCCATGGTGGCCTTTCAGTCCCACGACGAGGCTACTTCAGCTGTTATGGACCTTAATGACAGACCTATTGGAGCACGAAAAGTCAAGATCAGCCTTGGCTAATTTGCTCATTCTACCCCAATAATAACTCCTTTTATCAACCAGCCTTGGCTCGTACCTGGACAAAGTCCCAGTTTTGTTTAAGTCAGTAGGACCTCTACTCATGCCTCCTCACACTTTATGAAATGACACAGGTTTAGATAAATCCAAGGTAAGACCATGATATTGAGAATTTATTTTACTGCCAGCTCTCTGTTCTTTCTTTCTTTTAAAGGTCCTACCAGTCTTGTCACATTGTTAGGGATGAAGATAAATTGAACTGATGCTTTCGTCCCTTTGATGTACTGTGATGTGGGAATGCTTGGTTTTCCTATTGGCTGGTAGTGAGCGGAAGCCAAACCAGCGTAGTTTGTTTTGTCAAATCACGCCCAGAACTGAAACCTCGACATGAACTTCAGCAGTTCTCACTGGCCTTGGTAAAATGATAATGATGTATGCTTTGTTGCTATGGTAAAAATGTTGATGTGCTCTGATGGTGTGGTAAAATATTGACATTCTGCTATTTTGCTATGCCAACATTTTGTGTTTGTGGATGGAGCTGATTGAGAGATTGGATGCTGTGCTGAGAGAAAAAAATAGCTTGGAAACATATTTTGTATGATGTAGCCTGTTTCTGCTGTAGATATAGCCTAAACTTCATCTTCCTCTATGTGATGGTGATCTACATTTGTTACATTGATGCTGCGGGGTCACATGTCACATCACATGCTGCCATGCATGGTGTTCAGTGGTGCTTTCTGCTACTTTGCTCCCAGTGTTTCCTCCTCAATGTTTATTAAATGCAAATGTCATGTTGTTGCTATGTTGTGAGAAATGTACAACTGCTTTTTTTGTAGATTCTGTCGACTTCAGAGCTATGTGACACCCACATTAAAACTCATGTTCACTGCAATGTTCTAAACCTATGAGCTGTCAATGCTAAGATAATAGTTGCTCCCATCACAAATCTAGTATATGTATGTAGTTTTCTAAAGCTGTCTCTCATGAGATCAACTGTTATTAGTTTCATACATTTTTTGAACGTTATACCTTTCTTAATATTATCTCGTAAGTGTTCATAATGTTCAGTCTTCACTTTGGTCAATAAAAGGACATTCCTAAATGGAAGTGATCAACCAGGTATGTTCTGTCTGTTTGCTCTTTGTGTGTGACCGATCAAATGGTATTTGGCCCATGAACATAGAATTATCAATAGGCCCTACAGTCATTCTTTAGCAGTAACTTAAGAGCAAAGTGGCTTTATCCTTACTTTTGTGCAAAGTCTTTTTAAAATCTCAGTTCAGTGGGTTAATTCAACCAATTAGCTGCCATTTTTAGAGTGATCACTGCCATTTACATTTGTTTAGATGGAAACCTATTGGATCCACCAACTCTGACATTACCTAAAGAAACATAACTGAACTTAATTGTATTGGGAAATGCGGTTCCTTAGTGCTGCAACCAACCTTGGCATGAAGTAGGTTTTGCACAATGGAGTGGGGTAATCATTTATAGCAAATTTAGTTAATTTATAGAATTACATTTTGGTAAATGAATTTGTTTACTGTAAATGGGGCGATAAATAATTCAGGGGTCATTGTGGAACTGGTTGATATAAACTGGCCTTATCTGACATACCTTGGTCTGAAGAATTTGGCTTAGCTCTAGCTTTGAAATGTTGCATTTACCAATTACTTATGGTGCTGCAACATCACAAAACTGTATTGGCAGTAGTTAAGAAATGCAATCTTGATCTGAATTGAATGGTTCCAGGTTAGAGAAGAAAAGGTATTAGGCACACATGCAGAAAAACGCACCTCTTTATGTGTATGTTGCTTCGTTTAAACAAAGGAGACCTTTACACATCCGAGAGACCCCATGGGGAGAGGGATTTAGATGTGTGGGTAATGAAGTGAAGCACATCCTTAAGGAAACAGTATTTAAGAAAGCTAATGATGCAACACGGGTGTGCTAGTCAGGTATTGTGTAGGCAGGCTCTCGTTTGTAAGAGGAGCCCGGTTATTTTCAGTCAAGTACAAGGAACTGGTTATGATATTAAACTTGGTACTGATAAGGCACTGATTTACCCCAAAATCGCCTCACTGGATCCAATGGTTAATTTCTCTCACAAAGAAAATAGTTGATGTTTGTGTTTGTCAGTATATGTGTGTGTCCATTTGTGGAGGGATGGGTTGTTGGTTATTCAAGAGGAGAATGGGTCCTTTTGTTAGACCACGGTATAATCCTTTAACACGATCTGCTGTGGATACTTAAAATAATGTTGTGTGTCTAGTGCTAACATTCCTTTGTGAGAACCCAAAGAGAAGCTAGGGCTAGTCTTTGGGAACAATGTAGAAATACTTATAAATTAAAATCATGCTGTGTTGATCAATATTTATTTTGCTGCTTGACACATTGATTAAGTTTAGTTCAAGTAATTATGAAGGAGAGATGTTAAACGTGTCTTTTGGGGCACAAGTAATCACTTTTCTGCAATTTTTTATTGACCTCAAATTTTGTTGAAAACCTAAAATGTGAGATGTTTGCCTTGACTCTTAGAGCGGACCGTTGAATGAGTGCATATGTTAAAAAAAGAGAGAGAGAGAGAGAGTGTGTGTGTGTGTGTTGGTACCCATTACTGCTCTACAGGTCGAACATGCCAAAGCTATGGAACATATTCACACTTCTTAGTTTGCTGTTGGCTGGCATCTAAACTCGTGCTGTTTCTCACTTTGCCAATGTTCTGCCTGTTGAGACGATACCATTTGTTTACCTGCTTGTGAGCCACCTGTTGAATCTTGACCATTGATGTTGCCGAGTTCCTGCTAACTGCTGCACAGCTAACCTATCTGATGCCGTGGAGGTGACATAGTTGACAGGTAAGGTAAGTAATTAAGCACGCAGGCCACAAAAAAATCCAATAAGGATGCAATAATGAGCAATGACCTGGGTTGTGACAAACCTGCAGATTCATGTCCGTTCAAGTGGCATTTGAACTGTCTTCGAAGCTGGTATGCATATAAAGCCTACAAGCTAATGGTGGACCTCTTACTGTTTCTCCTGTCTTTCTCTTTCCTTCTCTCGTGCCTGCACACACATGGATGAGAACTAAGCTTGAGTGCACATATCAAACCTAGTTATGTAGCTTTGATACATGCCTGTATTGAGCAATTTTGAGTCCTTATTTTTACTTTTGTATGTGTTTGAAAGATTTTACAGGGGAAGTGTGTGTGTGTGGATGGGTGAGGAGGCTGATGACTGATGTTTCAGGAAGAAAGAGGGACAATCAATGAGATGAACAGGTTTTAATGTCATGCAAAGCTGCAGTTTTGGTTGAGCAAGCATAAGTACACTGGGTAGGCTATGTGACTAGTCAAATTGCCCCATTTAGTGTGTTGAGTCTGTTTCATGGGCCATAGTCTAATGTCTTACTGGTCACATTCTGCATCACGACTGAAATTGTACTAGGCCGATGACGAGTGAATTCTAAGAAGGCCTGTTGGCAACCTGAAACAGATCCTGACTTATTGTATTAATTCTTGAAATTATAAGGTCTCAAGATGGCTACTGTGGTAATAATGCTCTTTCCTGTACACATAAGTGCAAAAACACTTACATCTGACACTATCTATCCTAAAATATGGATCTTGGTGAATGTATAGTGTTTGAAATAACGGAAAATGACCCTTTAATGATTCATGCAAGGAAAAAAAAACATTAACAAATACATCAGCAGATACACAACTACATTAGATGGATGACATGTAAACTAGGACTTGTTCCTGAACACAGCAGTATTTTACATTCTGCTTACAACAGTTTAGCATGATGTTCACGCTTTTGCTGCTGATGATCTTATAGTGAGAACTCAGGGTACACACATACGGACTAGTGCTACAGTGTGCAGAAGGGATGATGATTGGGGTCTGGTAACATTTGAGGATCTTCAGGTCGTCAATAATATATTCCTTAATTTTCAGATATGGAGTAGAGACGGCAAGATTAATTTGGACAGGAAGTTGTATTAAGTCAGCTACTAGTTAGTTGTTGGATGGAAAACCCGGTCGTCAGTGTCCAAAACGGGGATAGCTGTCATTTAAATTAAGTCCAACCTCTAAAAGGCCTTTCTGAGCATGATAGCTACAGTTACTAGCACTAGATTGTTTCAGGGCCAAACTCTCTGTCTGACTCTAGTTATGGTCGCTGCACGTTAATTAGGATGGATGTAAAAGACACCATAAAGGTCGGGATTTTGTTTCAATAGATAGGCTACGATTATGAACTTCGTTTTGCCAGTTTTAAAAGTCATGGGTTGGTAGACTTAAGGTTATATATATTCTGCTAACAAGCTTTAAAGGTTTGGTGTCTGGGACAACGCCGACCCCATACTATAAAACAATACATATTAAATGTGGTTTGTTGCACTGTGACTTTGTGTTCTCGGTCTCGCCCTTTTTTGTTCATTGTGTGATCGTTTTCGCTTGGTCCAACGTGATTTTGTATCACTACATGTGGCAAAATAAAGAAAAACATTATTTGAAGCACAAACATTGTAACCGCTTATCGGGGGCTGACGTTACTTACAACTTATTTTCAGTGGGGAGTAATATAATAGTTTGCCTTTGATTCCTGTTTTCAGTGGCTTGACACGATTGCGAAATTTATTGGAGAAATGGAATACGAAAACCCTCTGTGTGATGCTCGTGCCAACTGTACCCTGCTACTCACCGCACCGCACTCCCTTTTTGTCCTTTTTTTTTTTTGTACGCACTCGCTTCCTGCGCCGCACTGCTATGGCGTGAGTGACGTATCTATTGTCCAATGAAAATAGCTTTATTCATCCAATGGGAGAACTTCTGTTCTATTTGCCCAGTGTGTGCCACACCTATGTATTCGAAACATTGTACAGAGCTGCTTTTACTTTACCCAGTACGGTGTGTCTTTGAAGTTGTACGGTTTCCTGGTTTCATGATCGAACGGAGGACTCTGTGCAAGCTTTTCGCATAAAGATTTATTTCTAATCCGACGGAGTTTAAAGACTGTAATCCTTTCGCCTCAGAAACGGTGGGGAATGCAAGTGCAACGTTCTGTTATATTCTACTTCAACCTGGCAATTTGTATTAGTAAAGTGCTTATTTGCAAATAGACCGGAAGTGTACAAGTATAACCTTTTTAATGAACTTGTCTTATGCATCAATAGGTTTCAGTGGTTCTTAATTGGTACAACTAAGCCAACAGAGTATGTCTGGAAGAGATTATGGTTTTAAACTCGAGTAGCTTCAGGGATCAATGATCAATGCCTAAAGCACATTTAGTTTGTACTACCGGTTTTCTTTCTCGATTATAGACATCAGCCAAAGTCTTAAATTGTTTCTTGATAAAACAATAAAAAAATGCAATTTTCCATAGGCCTAGAAAATACATTCCAAACTTGTTGGGCTAACATCCGTGTTCCACTTTTCTAAGAATATGGCATATGGTGTTATAATATGGATTATATCTCCATTTTGGTATTGAGTGTCCAAGACATCATAATATCACTGTAGTTGTTTGAATTAGGTATTTTTGCAGCTTTGAGATGGCTTCATTTACATGTAAATTCGGTGCAAATAACTTATAACTTTTGACTTTCCATCATTTCATTTGAAATTGAACGAGCAAGGTGTTATACGGTTGAAACATAATACCATAATGTATTTTTCTCTGTGTTTCAGATGGCCGTGGACTGTGTGTCGAAAGTGGAGCTGTCCATCTCGTGCTCTAATCTCCTGGACAAAGATGTGGGTTCCAAGTCTGACCCTCTGTGTGTGCTGCTGCAGAGTGTTGGGGAGGACCAGTGGACTGAGGTACGAGAAAAGAGTACAGTAGACCTGTAACACATTCTAGCATTCTTTCACCTCCGCAACATAGCCAGACTCCGCCCGTCCCCGTCTCAATCAAGTGCTGAAGTCCTGGTCCACGCATTTGTATCCTCACGGATTGGTTATTGCAATGCTGTTCTTTCAGGCCTCCCCACCAAGCTACTAAACCGGCTACAAATAGTCCAGAATTTGGCTGCTTGTATCCTCACCCACACCAAGTCCAGTGACCACATCACCCCAACTCTCATCCAACTACACTGGCTACACCTTCTGGCTACACCTTCAAAGCCCTCCATAATCTGGCCCCCACATATAGACTATACCCCCTCTCGTTCCTTGCGCTCCTCATCGTCTGGCCTTCTGACCATCCCCCCTCACGCCTCAGCACCATGGGTGCTAGGGCTTTCAGCTGTTCTGCACCCAGGCTCTGGAACTGCCTTCCGACAGTCCCCACTAATCCGACAGTCTGACACTTTATCCTCCTTCAAGTCTCAACTAAAAACTAATTTATTCAAATTGTCTTACTGAATTGCTCCCTTGTTCTTTGCCCGGCTGTCTCCCCTTGTTAATCAGTGTTTTCACTAATGTGCCATTATGGTTTCCATTGTTGTTTCATTCCCTTCACCTCCTTTTGTATTGTTACTCTGTTTCTGAATTACTTTTATTTTATATTTCATTTTCATTCATATTGTAATTGTAATATTTACTGTAAGGTGACCTTGAGTGTCTTGAAAGACGCCCTCGAATTAAATGTATTATTATTATTATTTATTATTATCATGGAAGCTTTATTGTCACAAAAAGGGGCACAACAGCCTGGCTACCTCAGAATAAAACACTTTGTCTTTCTTCCCTTGTTCAGTTGGACCGCACAGAACAGGTGAAAAACGATCAGTCCCCAGTGTTCAGCAAGCGCCTGCGGCTGGACTACCGCTTTGAGACGGTGCAGAAACTGAAGCTGGGTGTCTACGACATTGACAATAAGTCTGTGGACCTCAAAGATGATGACTTCCTGGGGGCCTTTGAGTGCACGTTGGGGCAGGTGGGGTACTTTGCCAGGACTATGTCCTGCAACTGCTTCACTATACTCATTGATCAAGACTATGTCATTACAATACTCATTGATCAGAACTATGTCATTACAATGCTCAATCAGGACTATACAATACTCAATCAGGGCTATGTCATTACAATACTCAGTCAGGACTATGTCATTATTACAATACTCAATAAGGGCTATGTCAGTACAATACTCAATCAGGACTATGTCATTACAATACTCAATCAGGACTATGTCATACAATACTCAATCAGGACTATGTCATTACAATACTCAATCAGGACTATGTCATTACAATACTCATGAGCCTGGCAGGTGTGCGCCTCACCAATAGTTATCAAAATGTTACCTAGTGGTAAACTTTCAGTAGAAAAAGGTCAATGTAAATGAATTCATGCATGACACATGTATGTGGCATATTGCAGATTGTTGCCAGCAAGACCATAACAAGTCCCCTGCAGTTGAAGAAAGGCAAACCTGCAGGCAAAGGGACCATCACTGTAAGTAAAGGACGAATGTATGTGTGTTTGTCTTTGACGTGTGAGTGGACCAATTTGTTGTGCTTTTTGGTGTCCGGTAATTTTTTTGGAATCCTACCTTTCTGCTCAATGCGCTGGCGTTTGTAGAGATGTGATCACACAGTATACTGTTTGTTTTGATTCATCACATGTTTGTGTCGCTGCAGATCACTGCTGAAGAGATTACAGACAACAGAGCTATTGTGTTGGAGATCGAAGCTAAAGGACTTGATAAGAAGGTATAGAAAATAGCACATGCAATCACTACATCCCTTCTTTGTCCCTATTTCATAATAGCCTAAAGAATCTGTCTTTAAGTATCTTTGTATCTGTGGTTCTTTTCTGGATCTCAGGACCTGTTTGGCAAGTCTGACCCATTCCTGGAGTTCTTTAAGCAAGGAGATGATGGGCACTGGCAGCTTGTCCACAGAACCGAGGTAGACACTTTCACACCATCACACAAGTTCTAGGTAGAGCCCAAAGATTTTTGCAGATTTTTAATTTATTTTGAATCCTTTATTTAACCAGGCGAGTGCCATTGAGATAGATATATCTTTTACAATGGA
The DNA here is from genome assembly GCA_026901105.3 of Galaxias olidus. Taxonomy (NCBI): domain Eukaryota; kingdom Metazoa; phylum Chordata; class Actinopteri; order Galaxiiformes; family Galaxiidae; genus Galaxias; species Galaxias olidus. The sequence continues at coordinate 183,468 of JAPMUY010002204.1, forward strand.
GCCCCCTGTCAAGAGGACCACATCAGCAGAAAACATTAGAACAGATGTAAAACAATAGAACATGCAACATAAACCTTAAAACTACATGAGGTTGCATATCTTTATCAGTGTTTGATAACCACATGTGAAGGATTGTTGCAAAACATTTGTGTTCAAGTATTCTGTGTGTGTGTGTGTGTGTGTGTGTGTGTGTGTGTGTAAAGAATATCGGCGGATATATCCATATCCGAAATGTTTTCCTCCCTGATATCAGCGTTGGCATCGGTCTGAAAATCTATTATCCGTCGGGCTCTAGTTCTATGTATTGATTTCTTTCTAAGTGGCACTCCAGTTCAACGTGTTTTGTTTATTAAGTGCATACCCATCAGAATACAAAGCCTAGGAGTGTGTGACTCCTGCCTGAACACTGTCTGAAATGTTGAGGCGTTGTTCATGTGGCTGTAGGTGGTAAAGAACAACCTGAACCCAGCATGGAAGAAGATCACTGTACCTCTCCAGACCTTCTGCAACTGTAACTTGGAAAAACCCATCAAGGTTAGCACTGGCCTGCCAAACACACACACACACATTGCACCCCGCCTTATGCATGTAGAACAATTTTAACAAAATCTCATGGTTACGATTTTTTTCTGTGTTATTTATTTTATATTATGTATTCTACACCTATTGGCCCGGTTTCCCGAACAGGGATTAAGCCAAGTCCTAGACTAAAAAACATTTTCAATGGAGAATCTCCATTGACAGTGAGATTTAGTCTAGAACTAGGCTTAATCCCTGTACAGGAAACCGGGCCCTAGTGTTTTAGAATTTATGCAAATCAGCAGTGTTAGGATATGACGAGTTACATCTATAATCTAACATGTTCTGTCTATAACCTAACATGTTCTCTGTCTATAACCTAACATGTTCTGTGTGTATAGCCTAACATGCTTTGCTTTGTAAAGCTGTCTATGTACATGTATGAATGTGAACTGTGTGGTCTTACTATTGTCAGGACAACCTGTCAGTGTGTCTGGCATGAGGCTCTCAGTACCACACGCTCTCCTGCTCTGGATGGGACGTTTGTATTCTGTCAGTTCTCTGTTGGTGTTTTTTTCCTTTCGACAATTGGTGATGCTAAAATTGCTCCATTGGTGTGTGTGTGTGTGTGTGTTTGTGTGATTTGCATGAATGATGCCGACAGGTTGTGTGTTACGATAAGGACGAGGACACAAGCTCAGATATGATAGGCGAGTTCACTTCCAACACTGGCCAGTTCTTGAAGGGGAAGAACGTGGTGAGCCCCCTCTCCCGATACTTCCTTTCCCTTTTTTTACTCCTCCTCTCCTCCTCTCCTGTAGGTGCACTGCTCTGACTATGATAGTGACGGCTCACACGACCTAATCGGTGTCTTCCATACTAAAGTGTCGGAGCTGCAGAAAGCTGCCCATGGCACTCCGGTGAGGCATGCTTATTGGTCCAGGGGATTAGGATTGCACCAATTACCCAGCCGTTCATGCTGGCCAGAAATGACGATGACAATCGCATTGGTTTGGTATTGCTACCTCTGGCCCTTTGTGTCAGTCTTCTTTACTCAGTGCACTTCATGGACTTGATTATTGGTATTATCAGTCTTATATAGATACATATCAGGAAGTAATCCAGCACTCTCAACTCAATGATTGCATTTGCTAGAACAACAGTGGCTGGTTATAAGACTGCATCTGCCAGAAATAAAATACTGACCACAATGTGCAAGTATTGATATTGGCTAAATAAGTTATGTGAACGGTCTGTTATTGCTAAAGGTCTAAAAAGGATGAGATTGATGCATAGTTTTCTAGTAACTAGGACCTAGTAGATAGTTTTTATTGCAATTTTTTTTATTATAAATTTTCCTTTAAAACGTATTGTCATCTAGACATCTTCTTGTCCCTGATATCTCACACATTGTTCATTTTACACAGGCTTCCTGTTTTCTCTTACGCTGTGATGGTTTTTCTTGGTATAATTAACGGTTGAATGCAATAGCCGTTTATTCTCTAAACTTAAATGTGAACTAAATGTGTTAAATGTGAAACTTTAATGTGACAATGCAATAATTAAATATGAATAACAGACAAACTATTGTTTTAGTTATAAAAAAAAGATATAAGAGTAGAATGGTGGGATTTGTAGTCTAACTGTGTACGGTCCTGTTAAACTCCCAGGTGGAGTTTGAGTGTGTCCATCCAGAGAAACAGAAGAAGAAGAAGAGTTATAAAAACTCTGGAGTGATTCGTATTAAGAGCTGTGAGGTGAGTCTACATTCCCTCAGACGTCACAGTGGCACGTTTCTTTTGTTTTTGAAGTCTTTATTGTATATATCAATGTATTGGAACATAACAAAAACATATCCCACTAAGGCAACACTTGGCAATGTTTGCAGAGTAACCAATCATAGAATTTGAATCTAATGGGTTAGGGTAAAGAGGACGTGCTCTCTTATGATATGTGGTCATTTAATGATCAGTGTAACAGTAATGGTATGAGTGTTGGAGCCATTGTCCTGAGGGGTTGTGTTCTGTGTTTCTACTCTAGTTACTGACCCAGTACAGCTTCCTGGACTACGTGATGGGAGGGTGTCAAATCAACTTCACTGTACGCATACTATCAACCATTCCCTCCTACTGGAAGCCCAGCCATACAAATGTGTATCAAGTGTTTTAACAAACAGTCAGGGTTTTCTAGACTTAAGTGAACTTGTCCTCAGTAAACACTCCGTAAATCTACATTTGTGTCCAGGTGGGAATTGACTTCACTGGGTCCAACGGAGACCCCCGCTCACCAGACTCCCTGCACTACATGAGTCCTGACGGCCTCAACCAGTACCTGTCTGCCACCTGGTCCGTGGGCCTGGTGGTGCAGGACTATGACAGGTACACTCCAGCGCTAAACAGGGGGACATTCTGTACCGTTCAGGTGGGAGGATGTCGAGTGCTAACAAATGTTTTGTTGCCAATGTTTTTGTTCCTCTTTCCCTCTTGCACTTTTTTCTCAATCACTAGTGATAAATTCTTCCCTGCTTTCGGCTTTGGAGCCAAGCTTCCCCCAGACTTCAAGGTGAGCTTTTCTTGCAGTACCATTCTTAAAGACGCCGTTCTGAATTGACGTAATGTATCTGGCTAAACCAGTTAGTGTGTACAAAGGCAGTCTGGGAGTGTAGGATCTACTGGTGATGCGAAGCCTTTGTTACATTAGCCCAATGCACAAACACAACAACACCACTGCGGATATTTAACACAAACATTAAATTGTTTGAAGCTTCACTTCTATAACCGACTAGAAACTATAACATTATCAAATTTCAAATCAAACTGTAAAAACATGTTGCAGGCAGTCTCTTTGAAGTCATTCTTAAGGAATGAGTTTCGTATTCGTCTGCATTCTTTCTACACACTGAGCGTAGTAATGCTGCTTTCCAGGAAAGTGAAAAGACGTTCCAATCCTGCTTTACCCTCATTCTATAGCCAGAGAGTGTTCACAAGGCCATCCACTCAAAGCTGTTTAGCTGATTTGACCAATAAGGAAAAAGACATTTGTGAGGTTTTCCCAACTGAAGTGTTGTTGATCTTGCAGGTGTCCCATGAGTTTGCTCTGAACTTCAACCCCAGTAATCCCTATTGTCAAGGTAATAGGACGGGCTCTTTGATTTTTAGAGTGCTCTCCATGTAGATCTATTGGTTCTGTCATGGCTAGGTAACTGCTGTGTGTAGCATTAGTCCTTCATAAAATAAATATGTTTTTACTGCTGTTAGGAAAAACAAGTCTGAAAAGAGGTGCCTTATTTATTTTTAAAGAAGAAATCCAAAAGGTTCCCCTTCTGGTTCTCTGTAGTCAGTTTGTAGTATAGTGCCATCTGTTGGCAGCATTATGACATTACTCTGTCTAGTCTGTTCAGTGGATTAGACAGTGACTGACATTAACTTTTCATAGTTTTTAAATGTGTTTATAACGAGGTGCGTGTGTGTGTGTGTGTGTGTGTGTGTGTGTGTTCGTCAGGTATTGAGGGTATTGTGGCGGCCTACCGTACGGCCCTGCCTCAGGTGCGTCTCTCTGGACCAACCAACTTTTCCCCCATCATCAACCATGTGAGCCGCTTTGCTGTTACAGCTGCACAGCAGAATAACGCCGCTGTGAGTCCACCCACACACACACACACACACACACACACACACGTAAAACACTCGGGGTTCACATCCTCTTATTCTCTCTGTCAATCTTCCTGACTCTCCACTTTCTCTGTCTCCCACCTCTAACCTGTGGACTGTTGTCTCCTCTGCTCTGCAGCAGTACTATGTCCTCCTGATCCTGACGGACGGGGAGATCACAGACCTGGACCAGACACGGGACGCCATCGTGGCCGCCTCTCGGCTGCCCATGTCCATCATCATCGTGGGCGTGGGCCCTGCGGACTTCAAGGCCATGGAGCTGCTGGACGGAGACGACGGCGTCCTCAAGTCCATGAGCGGAGAGCCTGCGGCCAGGGACATCGTCCAGTTTGTCCCCTACAGGCAATTCCTCAATGTAGGTCTGAAAAGTGTGTGTGTGTGTGTGTGTGTGTGTGTGTGTGTGTGTGCGCGAACTTGTGCTTCTGCTTTCTGTTGAAAAGGTTCTGCTGTCGGTCGGTGTTGTGTGGCGCTGCGGGGGGGGGGGGGGGGGGTGTGTGTGTGTGTGTCTGTGTCTGTCTGTCTCCTTGTCAGCCCGATGGAGTGATGGGATTGCACCGTGTCTGTTGGTCTCTTCTGACTGGCTTCTCCCTCCATTCCTCCTACCAGGCTCCCAAAGAGGCGTTGGCACAGAGTGTTCTGGCTGAGGTGCCCAATCAGCTGGTGTCCTATTTCAAATCAAGGGGGCTTGAGCCAGTCAAACCCGCCGCCCCCAAAGTCTGAGCCCACCCTGGTCCCTGAGGAGCTCCAGCTCTGCATGGGGACCAGCTAATCCCTCCCTCTCCTCTGGTCTCCACAGATACTAGCCTCTGTTGCTCTACCTATCCATCCTCCGTCTAGCTGTTTTATTCAGAGGGACACTTTGTTTCGTTTTTATGAAAGATCATACACATGGATCATTCCTTTACCGGTCGTATTCCCTGTCAGATCCTTATGTTCAGTAGCTTTACTGAGTCAAACCAGTACCACTTCTGTTTTTGTAGTATTCCATCATGCTGTCAAAATGTATGTCTATGTAATACTCTGTTAGCCTCTCTTGAATCTTTGCACAGTCTTTTTTGCTTCTGTCGGCCAATTGCTATTTACTAATATTGTTATATCTATGCAATTTAGCTCTTGCACTTAATATTCTACTCCATGCTGGAATTGCTTGAATGTTTTTACGAAGTTCAATTCAAGAAGCCATAGTTTCTGTAGGTGCTGTAAGAAAAAACATGCTTTTATAGATTATATCAAATATAATATTTTATATTAATTTCTTAACCTGTGTAACAGTGCGTTTAGTGCAGCAGAATTATATGTTGTTGTGAGGCTTGATACAGATACAACAGACAAGACAGCCAACTATTTGCAAGACCTCTGTTAGCATCTGGTCTTTAAGATCCAATTTCTCTCTTATATTGTACCCTACATAATCTTTTGGAGATGAGATACCGTAGCTCATTGGTTTTGGATAAGGGGCCATTTTATCTTCTGACTTGTCTTGACTGTGTCTGTATACTGCGCTCATGTTATTTGACCAAAGACCCTCTGAGCAGGGATCCTGTTGCTGTTAACTGGCTTATTGCTAGGCTGCTCCCACAAGGTGTGGTAACAGGAACCTATGGATCCATACCAATTTGTCAAAATGCTTGTCTACTGAGAAGATGCCAGTGAGTTTTTGTTGTGTAGTTAGTTTTGCATAGAAGAAATGTCCATAGTGCCACTTGTATAGAATAATACAGTATTAGCATAGTGAAATCATCTGAGGCTATACGTACACTGCTATACAATCATATGCTGTCGCCAAAAGCCCTTACACATTTGCATGTGGCTATATTGTTCTATTAGGTTTTTCTACCTAGTTTATAAGGGATTGATTCTGTTTCTAATTACATATGGGACCTTATGTATTTTTTAGATTGCCAACCATGTTAGATAATCAACCTGTCATTGTTTTCATGTATCTGAAAGGCCAAGTGGAACGACGGATATCATGATATATGGACATTCATCTGTTTACATAAGTTACACACAAAAAGGCATGTAAGAGCCATCTTATAAGCAGACACTGTTTCTCAATCTTGCCATATCAGCATTAATTTTACAAGCCAATATTTCCATGCTAAGTTTGCAATACATGCCTAGATTGATTAAACTGAAGAAGCGCTTCTAAGTGCTTTCCTTTTCTCTAGTTAACTTGCCGATCTCATGGGAAACAATGGAAGCTTCTGCAATTGTCAATGTTTTACATGATAGTATGTATTATTCCAATCAAGTTATTTTACATGATAGTATGTATTATTCCAATCAAGTTATTTTACATGATAGTATGTGTTATTCCAATCAAGTTCTTTGCTGGGATAAGTGATGGGATAGTGGGACAAAGGTTATCCAGTGATGACTTAATTCTAATTCCATTGATATTTCTGTTGGAAATCATGCCACTGAACATGTTATTTCTGGCTGCTATGCATTAGCGTGATAGTAGTGAAGAAGATTGTGCCTTCCTTTTATAATAGTACTATAGAAAATAAAACAGACTGATACAGTTGACTTTGGTGTTTTCCTTATTCCGTGAGAGTGAGTGTGGTAATATTGCCTGAAACAGGCCTGGCCACTACATTAGCCTACGGACACACGTTATGTACACACACACACACACTACTGAAGCTCCTCCTATCAGCCGCTACCTTAACCTGGAGCAGGTTAGGACACTCCAACACAGAGGAGCTCACATCCTGATGGGACTGCAGCTAGTCTTATGAGTGAAGCCAAGCCGACCAACCACACATCAACTAGCTGCCTCAGCCTAGATGGATCTATGATGTTCTAAGCCTTGTTCACACAGGCAGACATTATGTCTATCAGTGTCAATCTGAAGAGGATCACCAACCTGCCGGGAAGATACGACCGCAAGGTAGAGCTCACATTCAGAGGTGCGTATCTGCAATCATCTAGGTACTGTTCAAAACCAACTATGTGATGTGGAAAGTGGAGGCAAAGCTAGTCCAAGAAATAGAAAAAAAGTAAATTTAAAGTGAGCCATTTCATAAGTAATGAAACCTATATATAGTAGTCCATACAATAGTTGAATGAGTGTTCAAAGGAGTATATTTCACAGTGGTGAGTTCTTCGGTAGCTCGTCTCAGGTAATAGCACTGTATTGTGCCTATTCCCAAGTGTGTTTTTTAAATCCCCAATAGACTTCCTAGAGTAAAGTTGGTGCTTTGATACAATTGAATCAATGAAAACACTCTGAAAACTTAAAGATGTTAGCCCTAACCCTGATTATTAAGCACAACTGGAGCAAGACATTCATATGTTGTTTTCTAATTCCACTGGTGGGATCTTACAAAAACACACAAGCTATGAACTTGAAATTGTAAACTCAATTGCCAACTCATGAAACATACCACATTATAATACTGTAATGTTTGTCTGTTTGTTGTAACTCTATCTCCTTTAATCAATAGTTAGCCTTTTATTACATTAAATTACCCTACATAAATCAAGCTTGCAAGAATCCACAAATTACAGTAAAGTCATAAAAAAAAACAATCATCCAATGTTTATTCATGGTTCAAGATTAGCATTAGATAAGTATAACAAATACTCCATGTAAAAGTGAACCAAGAACTGAAATAGTTCACACAGAAGTAGTATGTAGACTTGGGTTATGATGCTATGCAATAATTAATTAATTATTATTATTATTATTATTATTATTATTATTATTATTATTAATATTATTATTATTATTTCATAATCAAATAATTGCATTTAACAATAGCGATGATCTTTCCTTAATTCTCTTGTTAATCCTTACTGAAATGCAGGAGCTGACATTTACTTATGTGGTGTAAATTAATTCCAATCCATATTGAGCATAGCTGGAATAATGTCCTCAAAGCCAAGGATTACTGTGTATGTTTTCAGTCTCAATCCACCTTTCCGGCTCAGCCTGTGTGCTGTTGTTTCTGTTGTTTGAAGCCTGTTTTCTCTAGTAGTATTCTAGTTGGCTAGGTTAAGCCCAGCTATATCAATCTGACCACATCCACTCTGTGTCCTGCAGGCTTCACTCACAAAACAAAGTGTCTGAAGTGCGAGAACTTGGCCATCTTCAATGAGGTAAGAGGAAGTTTAGGGTTGACATTGTTATTCTCTGTAGGAAATCTGGAAACGTCAGCATGTGTGTACATGCATGGCTCAGATTGAAACTATTTTAATAGTCTCAAGATGCTGATAACCCAAAGGTGAGCTAACAAACCCCTCAGTGACTAAACATTTAAATTCCCAAAGTGGCACTCCTATTTTTCCGCCCTCTGTCCTTTATTTTAAACATTCTACTCTTTCTTTCACCGTGTGTCTATTCTTCTTCATCTTTATGTTTTGTACTGCATGTAGCAGAGTGTGTCCTGTAGGTATATTGCCTACTTAGCTTCTGATCAGTAAGCTACGAATCATTGGGCTTCAACAAACAGGAATCTGTTATGAATCCCAAGAACAAAAGGCACTTATTTGCTCTCCAGGCGTGACAACTTCGTCTGTGTGTGCTCGCATGTCTTTGTGTGTGTGTGTGTGTGTGTGTGTGTGTGTGAGGCTCTGCACATAAAGTTTCTGAGAGAGTGTGCATCTGTTCCTGCTTGTTGTTTTGCTAGAAGGTCGAAAACCTCCCTGCCTGATCTTCCTGACCTGGGCTTAAACGTCTACCACAGATATTTTGTGCGTGTGTGTGCATTTGTGTTTGACAAACACACACACAAACACACCATGAAAGTTTTGCCAGTTTCATGGATATGTGTTGTTCTTCATTTGTCAAATGGGTCGACAGCGTACATGATTAGCGTTAGTAGATAAAAACATGAGACATTTTATGGCATATTAAAAGATGAAGTGCACATGAAAGTGGTCACTTCAGAAGGTTTCAAAGGTTGGACCTGGTCCAGTGAGTTTCATACCAGGGGAACTCATCTCCTCCCTGTGCCTGTTCCCCTGAAGAACTTCCGCTGGCCTCACTATGGTAAGAGGATCAGCGACGAGGTTCTGTGTGTCAGCGTCTACAATGGCAGCAAGGTCTTCAGTGACAGGTTAGATACCTACAAAGACACACACACACATATACACACACAAAAAACACACCCTCTGCATCTGGGCAGAGAAAACAAAATACTTTTAATTCATACCGTACCTAGTAATAGTTTTTCCTGTGTGTATATGTGCGTGTGTGTGTTTGTGTGAGTCAGACTTCTAGGAAAACTGGTGATCAGTCTACAGCATGTAGTGACATCTGGGAGACTGCTGCTCCGAGAGCCTCTGACCGACGGCAACTACAGTCAGACCGACGTAGGACGCACACACACACACACACACACACACACATATACACACACACACACACACACACACACACACACACACACACACACACACACACACACACACACACACACACACACACACATATACATACACACACACACACACACATACCTGTGTGCATGCTTAAAATTCCAGTGCATGACATCTCTACCTCTCTCACTGTCTCTCTGTATCACTCTCTTTCTCTCTCTCCACCTGTACTCCTCTGTGTGTTTTAGATTTACATAGAGTTGGAAGTGCGCTACCACCCTCTGCAGGGAGCAGCAGGAGGATGGGAGGGGGACGACTTCTTCACCGTGGAGGATGAGGAAGATAGGTGAGGTGACACCCTTCACCCAAATGCAGAAATCCAATTCAAAATGGCTGTGCTGAATCTTTGCCTTTTCCTTTCTCCCAGCTCTGGATTGGTCCTAAGAAACACAGGCTTTGTGGAACCTGAAGCGTGAGTTTTATTTGAAATTAAACACACATGCACATCCATCACTAAGATGGGTTTCACATATAATTTCCTGGTTTTTATTATGTCAGTCATGTTGGTTCACAGCATAAATGACATGTACAAGTGTTGGTACATAGAAATCATGACCTTTGACATGTTACTTGTACAGTAAAATGTCCAGTTTAGAAGGTTGAAGTAGTCCAAAACCGTACTGTGGATCAACTGAAGAATGAACCATCTAGACCCCTCACTCTTTCCGTCTCCCCGCCTCCCCGCCTCCCCGCCTCCCCACATCCCGTCTACCGTTTCAGTTTTGGGAAGAAAGTGCGTCCCGAGCGGCTGGAGAGGGAGACTCGACGTCTGGGCCGCGGCCTGCTGGCCACCGGATCAGACGATGAAGATGATGATGATGACGATGATGATGACGACGACTTGTCTGAAATGGACTCCATCAACATTACCTTCACACCCCTCTTAAGGTCTGCTCCCATGGACTCCAGGAGTGCTCCAGCAATCATAGCATTATGCACTACATGAAGTCTGGACATCATAAGCTAACTATGTGCCAAGGGATCACAGTACATGTTTGTGATTGTTATTGTGTGTGCGTGTGTTCTTGTCTGTCTGTGTGTGTGTGTGTGTGTGTGTGTGTGTGTGTGTGTGTGTGTGTGTGTGTGTGTGTGTGTGTAGTCGTTCCAGGCCTCTGTCCAGGCGTGATTTGGCTGCTGTCCCTCGAGTTCAAAGCTTCCAGGTATGGGATTATATAGAACAGAGGCATTTGACCTTCTTTATCAGGACCTTTAAATAAATACTCAGCATGTAATTAGCAGCATACACAGCAAGGGACACTGCGCGCGTGTGTGTGTGTGTGTGTGTGTGTGTGTGTGTGTGTGTGTGTGTGTGTGTGTGTGTGTGTGTGTGTGTGTGTGTGTGTGTGTGTGTGTGTGCGTGTGTGTGTGTGTGGGTGTGCGTGCCTGTGTGTGTGTGTGTGTGTGTGTGTGTGTGTGTGTGTGTGTGTGCACAGGTGAACGTGAACATCTTAGAGGCTCAGAAGCTGTCAGGTGTGAACATCAACCCAGCAGTGTTTGTCCGGCTGGGAGAACAGAAGAGAAACACCATTACCCAGAAGTCCACCAACTTTCCCTTCTACAACGAGGTAAGATCTGCCTTTATATTTCCACATCAACATCAATACAATGTGGTTGGAAAGGCCTCTCCGGTGATTATGGGTAATGAAAATCAAAAAGATTGTTAAAGACACATTTTTTGTTTCTTGTAGAACTTCATGTTTGAATTCCACGAGACCCCGGAACTTCTGTTTGATAAAGTTATCCAAATAACGGTGAAAGAACAAAACACCTTCATTAAACTGGTTATACAATTATTCATCCATCCGTCTGTCCATCCATTCATCCATCCATCCATGCATCCGTTCATCCATCCATACAGCCAGCCAGTCAGCCATTCATCCAGCCTGCCAGCCAGCAAGCCATTCATTCATCCATCCATCCATTCCTCTCCCCATTCACTTATCCATCTATAAACATTAGATATTGTGATGTTGTTTTCATTTCTAGGTGGTTCACAGGAAGCTGCTGCCGTTTCTGATGGATCGCATCGGGATCTTCAAAATTGATATCAACACTATCTACAACCATCCAGGTGAACGGGATGTCATTTACACAGGAGCAGCTTCCATGGTTAATGAAGACAATAACAGGAGCGGCCCGTCCCCACAAATACTTTAATAAATACGGTCAACATTATGTATACAATTATTCTCATGGCAATAACTTTTTAAACAATTCAGGTATAATGCCCCAAATTCCAAGCGAAACAGGCACAGTGACCAGCTCTACTGTAGATAGAAACATGTAACCAAAGGTTTTGAAGAACCCCCACCTTCACTCAGCCCTGCTTCCTTCCACCGTTTCTCCTCAGATCACAGGCTCCACCAGAAGTGGGCTCCGCTGTGTGACCCTGATGACACGCGGGCTGGGATCAAAGGTTACGTGAAGGCCAGCCTGAGTGTCATCATGAAGGGTGACCCCATGGCCACTCCGCCCCCGACCAACGCTGCCAGTGATGACATAGAGAGGTGGGTGTCCATTACATGACGGTAGAGGTGGGTACTGATCATAGAGAGGTGGGTAGTGATCATAGAGAGGTGGGTACTGATCACAGAGAGGTGGGTAGTGATCATAGAGAGGTGGGTAGTGATCATAGAGAGGTGGGTACTGATCACAGAGAGGTGGGTACTGATCATAGAGAGGTGGGTAGTGATCATAGAGAGGTGGGTACTGATCATAGAGAGGTGGGTACTGATCATAGAGAGGTGGGTAGTGATCATAGAGAGGTGGGTACTGATCACAGAGAGGTGGGTACTGATCATAGAGAGGTGGGTACTGATCATAGAGAGGTGGGTACTGATCATAGAGAGGTGGGTACTGATCCACACTTCATTATGAAGCTTCCTTCCATCCTCACTTTCCTTTTCCCCTCGCCTTCCGAAAAAGAATAAGGGATTTAGGATAATACAATGGATTAGTTTCACTCTATTTTGCCTTCTTTGCTATGTTAGTGGTACTTTTGATGCAGCCACGCTAGCTATGCAATGCTACATTTACATACCTACTTGTCTAAATAACTTACTAATAGACGTACAATGATTTCCTTGTTCACCTCGTTTGTGTGTGTGTGTGTGTGTGTGTGTGTGTGTGTGAGCAGGAACTTGATGCTGCCGCGGGGTATGCCAGCAGAGCGGCCCTGGGCTAAGTTCCTGGTGCGTGTGTATCGGGCGGAAGGGCTGCCTAGTATGGACTCAGGCTTTCTGGGTGCCTTCTCCAAAATGAGGGAGAAAAAGGTCTTCATAGACCCATATGTACAGGTCACCTTCGCTGGGCAGCAGGTACAACATACACACACACACACACACACACACACACACACACACACACACACACACACACACACACAATTTCAGTCAAAATCAAAAACGTTGGTGTTGCGTTACGATGCTCTTTCGCTCTGTGATTACTAGAGCAAACACATTATAACGTCCAGTGTCCCTCCACACCCTCTCATAATATGACTACTGTTTGTATACTGGGCTGTTCTCCCAGTGTTAGTATTATGAACGCACACATGAACACACACAGGCATACATGCACTTCCCAAGGGAACACCAAGGCCGGGTTATGACCTCAAATTATGAATGGTCACAATAATACTCTATATTCTTGGAAAAATAACAAACAGTTGCGCCTTTGTGTGTGTTTGTGTGTGTGTGACAGGGAGAGACCTCCGTAGCGGCCAGCACCAACTGTCCAGTGTGGAACGAACAGATCTCCTTCATCGAGCAGTTTCCGCCCCTCGCCCGACGAATTCGAATTCAGATCCTCGATGATGCTAACATTGGCAATGTCGCCGTGGCAACACACTTCTTGGATCTGCAGGAGATCTCCGACCACACCCGCAATGGTATGATCCATTAAACAGTGCTCACACCTAAGATAAATAGTGCAACCACAAACGCAAAACAAGTGTGCCACCCGGAGAGTAATGGTACAGTCCACACTTTAAACCCCATACAATGTCTTACCTGTGATATCTTACCTCAATAATGTGGTACGGTCCACTTAAGCAGGCACAGTATATTCAACCAGTTACACTAAGAGCACTTCCAGGTTAAAGGCCATGTGTCTCATTCTGTGTCTCCCTCCTTCTCCAGGTTTCAACCCTACATTTGGCCCCAGCTGGGTCAACCTGTACGGCTCCCCCAAGAACTCGTCGCTGGGCGATGTCCACCAGGCATTTAACCAGGGCCTGGGTCAGGGCATCTTCTACCGCGGACGCATCCTGCTGGCTCTCAGCGTGGAGGTCTACACCTCCCCTGTGGCCACGGAGTCAGGCCCCGCGGCGGGGAAGGCTAAGGGTGGCCTGGGTCGTCTGGGAATGAGGAAAAAGAGCCGGACGTCCAATGAGAAAAACAACCAGGAAGGTAGGCTGCGTCTGGGAAAACCCCTGCTGGAGGAGGTGTTCTGAGCCTGGGCCTTTGTTTGGTTTTCCTTTGTTGATGTACCTGTGTTCTTTTGGACAAGCAGAGGATGGGGAGGCGGGGTCCGAGGTACCTGAGACTGTGACTGTGGAAGTGGGGGAGATCCACCCACTGCCTGAGGTCAGAGACAACTGCAACTCCAAAAATTCTCAGGATTTATTAAGCTGTTCAATCACCTACATCTTCCCTTCGTGCTCATTGGACTCTCTGTCACCACCCCACAATCATCCACACAAAACTCACATCCCACCTGTTCTCCACAGAGGAACGAGCTCAGTGTTAAGGTACCTAGGTGTCTGTTTTTCAGACTGATTCTCTCTCATCCGGTGTTGCAGGACTTCTTTGGAGAGAAGGAGGAGTTTCTCCTGTTTGCCTCTCTGTTTGAGGCCACCATGATGGATCCTGGGATAGGAAAAAAGCCAGTCATCTTCGAGATGTCCATTGGTACACGCCTTCATATCTCCCTCTGTAAACCATAACTATGGCTTAATAGCTTTATTCCATCAATTAGATTTAATTAAATTTATTGCATTATTAATAATCGCAGAATAAACGCAACAAAGTCAAATGTCTTATCTCAACCAAACCTAGATCGTTGGGGATATTGACTCAAAAGTATTTAATGTGGTGTTTATGTACATCGACTTTCGGTGGTTTTCAGGGAATTATGGGAAGGCGGTCACAGTAAGTCAAACCAAGAAGACCAATGTTGGCCAGAGCCGAGAAGATCTGTCGAGGAGCAGAGAAGATCTGTCGAGGAGCAGAGAAGATCTGGACGAGGAGAGCCACGGTCTCCTGGAGATGTCTGAGGTCGAGCTGGATCGAGACATGGAGAATCCAGGAGCCGAGAACCGCTCGTTGTCAGTCCCCCTTCGACCGCAGCCAACCGAGTATGACAAGTAAGACTGCATCAGGTTATGTGACATGAACGCACTGCCTACCTATTATCATCATCATCATCATCATCATTATCATGAGGGTTGTCTTTATCGTCTTTGCTGTCCCCTAAATTATCATCATTGTTGTTGTCATTAATATCATTATCATAATTGACGTGGACGTCATCTTCACCATTCTCCTCCTCATCATAATCAGCTCAATCCTTATCTTTAACTTCATCATTGCCCCCCCCCCCCCCCCTCTCTGTGTCTCTCTCTCTGTCCGTGTCTCTGTGTGTCTCAGGTCATTTAGCTGTATCCCCCTGCAGCCCCCCCTGGCCAGGGAAAAACCCTGTCTCTACATCTGGAGCCAATTTGAGGACCACATCTTCCGATACCACAGTGGTAACTGGCTGCACAAAATGGCTGACAGACTGGTGAGGAAAAAACATGCATACACACAAACATACAGACACACAAACACACACACACACACACACACACACACACACACACACACACACACACACACACACACACACACACACACACACACACACACACACACACACACACACACACACACACACACACACACACACACACACACACACACACACACACACACACACACTCACATATACACACATAGACACACACATGCACACACACCGACCTAAGTGATAAATCTCACGTGTCATCTGCAATGTTTCCTGGCTCCTCTCCTCCCCTGCAGGATTCCGGTGTTGAGGAGGTGGACCATCTCCTGAGGAGGCCCAGGAGCAATGCTAAGGGCCGCCTGGTGGAGGTGCTGTTGGAGCTGGTGGCCAGCTGCAAGTGAGACACTCACACATCCACCGTTAAAGATTTAGTACACAAACAACCGGGAACTCTGGATCAGAGAGTTATGTTCATTTCAGGACTTGTCTGAGATATTTTGAAAAAAATGAAAGTGAAATGGTGAGAGCGGTGCCACAGTGGAAGCCTTGGTAGACTCACTGGGTGCCTTGCTTTATGCTGAAGACAGGTGGAATAACGTGCTGGTCAATTCAGACTGTCCACAATGTGTTCACTGACAGTACTGTATTTCTCTCTCTCTATCCTCTCTCTTTCTCCGTCCTCTAGACAGTACATCGCTCACGCAAGCAAGAAGACTCAGTCAAAGCCCAACAACCTGGATAAATGTCGCCGGGAGTACCTCAAAAAGAACATTGTGCGTGTCAACCTGTACTTATTGTCTTTGATCTTGCTATCACTTTGGTTTCACAAATGTGTTTTATTTGTTTTTTTTTCTTTGATAAAACTTTCCCTTAACCTGTAAAGATTTCAAACACCCTTCTGTGACAACAGAACTAAACGGTCCTGTGCTGGCCTGGCCTGCATACTGAAGGGAACCTGGGCCGGCCCGTTCTGGTACAGGTCTGTTCTGCAGCGTGGCGTGAGAAAGGCAGACAAACAGTGTGTGCTCCGTGTGTGTCTAGATCCTAGTGGCCAAGCAGGCGCTGCGGGCCCGGAGGAGGCTGACCAGACGTGTGGCAAAGCAGCGTCTGGCTGACACCAGGAAGATCCTCAGGAAACTCCGCCTGCTGGCCAAAGAGGTGAAACGCCAACCTTTGTCCCTTATCTTAGGTCATCCTTTCTTTTGGTAAAACTCGACCTGATATGCAAGTTTCACTCAACTTACTTTGGTGTATCTGACACTTGATCTGCTATCGTTATTATTGTTATTTATTGGGTTTCTCATTACTTGTCACCAAGGTAATGGCTATGTGTTGTAAGGTGCAGAGAAGACATGCTATTCAAGGGGAAATGCCCACACAGTTTAAAATGAACAGTTTAGCATGAACAGTTTAAAATGAACAGTTTAAAAAAAACAGTTTAAAATGAATAGTTTAAAATGAACAGTTTAAAATGAACAGTTTAAAATGAACAGTTTAAAATGAACAGTTTAAAATGAATAGTTTAAAATGAACAGTTTAAAATCACACTTCCACAAAAATCAATTTGTTTTTGTTTACTGTCCAAAGTTACTCTGAATGTCTCTCGTTCTTTCTTTGCTCTACGTATCTTTCTTCCTGTCACACTCCCCCACAGCCCCAGAGCACCATCCCAGATGTGTTTCTATGGTTACTGAGTGGTGGAAAGCGCGTAGCCTATTGTAGAATCCCTATACACTCCATCCTTTTCTCATTGGTGGAGGAGCAGAGAGGGAGGGACTGCGGCAAACTTACCACCCTTTATATGAAGGTACCACAACCACACAGACAATCACACACACACACACACACACACACACACACACACACACACACACACACACACACACACACACACACACACATACACTTCACACTTAAACCAGCATTTAGCAGTAGGCCTTGGCACAAAGATGGCGTTTCATAAATAACTATTTATAGTCTGCATCCAAAAAGTTGTATCTCTGTGTGTTGTGTGTTCTCAAGGCTCCAGAGGGGGCAGTGGGGGACATCTTTGCCAAGCTGGAGGTCTACATGTGGATGGGCGTCACCAAGTACGCCAAGGAGTCTCTAAACTGCCTGCCTGGGGAGTTCCTACACCTCTTTGAGGAAGAGGAGGGTGGAGAGGTCATGCCTGCTCACCTGGCACTGCAGGCCAAGAAGGCCCCCGTTAAGCTTTCCTGCCAGGGTGAGCACAGACAGTGCTATTTAATACAAACACACACACACAGACACGCACACAGACTGTCAAACCAAACATAAAGTCAACATTATTGTACATGACAACAATTACTAAGGTAACTGGGTGCCACCAAGGAAGTTATGAAATTGGTATGACAATATATTTGAAATGCTGACACCCAGTGATTGAAAACTGGAATATTAAAGAATTTAACCATGCCTATAGATGTTTTCTTTGGAAGCTCCACTTGCAACGGATGTTGCCCCTTGCAAGGGTTTAGTTGTTAATGCACTATCAACCCATATAATCAACAAAACAGCAATTTCTCCTGCAACCTTAAAATGTGACGTCCGTGTCTGATCTCTCATGATGTGTGTGTGTGTGTGTGCGTATGTCTCCAGACAGCCGCTACTTCCAGCTGCGTGCTCATATCTACCAGGCTCGAGGCATCCTGGCAGCGGACGACAACGGCCTGTCAGACCCCTACGCCAAAGTGCTCTTCTCCACACAGTGCCAGGTCACACGGGTAAGTGCACATGTGGGAATATGATCAAGCGCTAGAGTGTATATGTGAGCGTGAGCGTGAGCGTGAGTGTGAGTGTGAGTGTGAGTGTGAGTGTGAGTGTGAGTGTGTGTGTGTGTGTATATGAGTGTTAATTGACAGTGTGACAGACGTGTGTGTATGTGTGTGTTTATTTGACGGTTCGACAGACGTGTTTGTGTGTGGTTTGATAGCATAACGGATATGTGTGTGTGTGTGTGTGTGTGTGTGTGTGTGTGTGTGTGTAGGTGTTGGGCGAGACGCTGTCCCCAGCATGGTGTGAGCTGCTGCTGTTTGACCGGGTACTGATGGAGGGCAGGAAGGAGGAGCTGAGAGATGATCCTCCACTGGTCATCATCAGCCTCTTTGACTACGACACCATGGTAACTAACACTTCAGACCAGAGGGGGGTTGGTGTCCTCACAATCTGGCTGGGTGGCGTCACAATGCGTGCCAGTGTTTGGATGTTGTAAAAACAATTCAAATAATCCAAATGAAAGCAATCGTTATCATCAAATCTTCATGGCGTTTACTCTAAGTTTCCTCTTAGGCCAAACTGTTCAGTGTGTCAGCCGTTCATGAAAATGGTAGAAGGTGCTGTTTGGTCTGAAGTCCCCAGGCTAAGGTTTAGAAAGGATGTACCTCTGTGTGTGTGTGTGTGTGTGTGTGTGTGTGTGTGTGTGTGTGTGTGTGTGTGTGTGTGTGTGTGTGTGTGTGTAACAGGGAGGCCCGGACCCTTTAGGCCTGGCCTTTGCCGAGCCTGAGTTTAAGTTTGTGGAGGAGCCCTACAGGAAGCCACAGCTACGCTTCTTCGACATCAACTTGGGGAAGGCTGCGGCAGGCGAACTACTGGCTACTTTTGAACTGATCGAGCTGGACTACTCGGGCTATGGAGAGGTGAGACATATCTGTCATATTGACCTATCCTTAGTTGTTATATTATAAATGGCTAGGCTTTGGACAGATCCAAACATCCAAAAAATGTTCTGTCCTGGAGCTGCTTTGTTTTGATTAACTAATCTGTGTATCAGGTTTCACTACCCTTCTGAGGATGTGTGTTTGTGTGTGTGTGTGTGTGTGTGTGTGTGTGTGTGTGTAGCCATGTCTACCAGCAGATGTGGACCCCAGGGAGCCCCAGTTCCTGACAGAGGAGAAGTGCTACATCATACCTGAAGGTGTCCGACCTGTCCTCAAGACCTTCAGGATCGAGGTGACACACACACACACAGTTCCTCTTACTCTATCGCACGCACCAAGGGTCGTATGTTTGGGTATGAGAAAGTACGATGTGGTCGTGTGTGTGTGTGTGTGTGTGTGTGTGTGCCGGGCAGGTGCTGTTCTGGGGTCTGCGTGACCTGCGGCGGGTGCAGCTCTTTGAGGTGGAGCGTCCCCAGGTCAGGGTGGAGTGTGGGGGGAACCGGCTGGAGTCTGAGGAGATGGACAACTACAAACTCAACCCCAACTTTAAGGAGATCATCAAGTACTTTGATGTGGTGAGGAGCCCACTGTGCGACTTTAGACAGAACCACAGGAACGGGACAGGAATGTGGAATTCAGCAGGTCACATGGTCTGAAACGTCCTCTTCCTGCTTCCTGTGTCTGTCCATTCAGGAGCTTCCAGAAGTGCCGTACCTCCAACCGCCCCTGACTATCTTCGTGGTGGAGCAGCGTGCGTTTGGCCGAATGGCACTGGTGGGCTCCCACATTGTCCCCAGTCTGATGGCCTTTGCTCCTCGCGAGCTGGGAGACGAACTAGATGACGAGGAGGAGGAGGAGCCAAAACTGCAAGGTGAACGAGGACCCAGCAGGTTTGGGAGGAAGAGGTTCAGACAGATGGGCGAGATCTAATACAGCAGAACAGGCTGTTGGTGCTGTTAAAATGATGACTGACAAACTAGAGAAATGATCTGATCACATGTCCATCACTGACCAATGCTCTCTGCCCAGTAACGCGACCGCCCTGTATTTTGTCCATGAACTCTGCAGTGAAGCCGGAGACGCCTCTGAACACAGTGAAGGGCATGGACCTGGGAGGCCTGTCCATCAAACAGTCCAAGATCCCCATCAACCCTCTCAATCTTCTCTCAGTACGAAGCCTCACCTCACCTCTCCTCTTCTCTCCTCTCCTCTCCTCTCTTCTCCTCCTCTTCTCCTTTCCTCTCCTCTCTTCTCCTCTCTTCTCTCCTCTTCTCCATAACTCATCATCCTCCCGCCTGCCTCCCAGCTACTCAGTGAGGCTGGGAGGCTGGAAGGAGCCCAGAAGTCTTGAACAGTTAGTGGTCAGGGTGCCTCGTGGAGCTGAGATGGACAGTGTGTCTCTCATTCCTTGTGGGCAGAAAGGAGTAAATGTGGCTTGCATCTCCCAGGGTGGCTCTGAGCTCAGTTAATAAAGACTGCTAGATCTATTCTTGTCTGATGGGCATCCCTCTTCTTTCATTCCCTTCTCAGTCAGTGGATGAGAGGGGCGTGCAGAGAGCCTTGACTAGCAAACCAGAGTTCTACAGAATAATCCATAAAACTGTGTGTGTGTGTGTGCGTGTGTGTGTGTGTGTGTGTGTGTGTGTGTGTGTGTGTGTGTGTGCATACTCACCCTCCTATATAATAAATCTCTTATGACTTAGTGGTGTGTCCATCTCTGGCCATTTGATTAACATTTCATTTGCTTGGATTCTGCAGAGGGAGGGATGGCCTCCATGTTGGAGGAAGAGGAGGCGGTCATCCTGGAGATGGAAGCTGCCAAGCCCAAACGCAAGAAGATCGCCACCCTCAAGGTGAGCCAGGGTTCAGTTGTCCACACATTACACATGGATATTCTGATGAAGAGAAAGTCATTTTGGTTGAAAGAGATTTGTCTTGGTAGCTTGTGACACTGTTTTTATTATTCATGGCTTTGATAAAAGTAATTGTGGGGATGTCTTGGATTAGATTTCTGAGCACTCCTCATATTTGAGTGTCTGTGCGTGTTCGTGTGTGTGTGTGTGTGTGTGTGTGTGTGTGTGTGTGTGTGTGTGTGTGTGTGTGTGCCCCACAGCTCTATTTCTGCGAGCTGGAAGATGAGTTCAATCAGTTCATGGACTGGCTGCACACCTTCCCTTTGTTCAAGGGTAAGGCCAGTGGGGATGATGACGATGGGGAAGAAGATGATAGGACCATGGGTAAATACAAGGTGAGGAGGAAGAGGAAGAGACACAAGCAAAGGGAACATCAGCTCCGTGTCCGCAGCACAAGCTCTTCAGTCAGGAAAAAGGATGATTGAGGCAGTGCTTCTGCTTGGTTTATTCTGGGTTGTCGTTGTCACAGGTTGGTTTAGAGTGGTGTTAGTAACAGTGGTTCTATGTCTGCACAGGGTTCCTTCCTGATCTACCCCATCACCCCAGAGGACGAAGACGAAAAGTGCAGGATCATCAACGGCATCCCCAAGAACTCTCCGGTCAAGGTGCTGGTGCGTGTGT